>LTAE01009212.1:0-19022 GCA_001647135.1 Pontederia paniculata
CTCAATACCTAAAACACCAAAAATATTAGTTTACCTATCTTTCCAGATTTTAGTTCTTAGTTCATTTAATTTCTACACCAAAGATGTTTCCTCTTTGATTTTGGTTCGTGGTAGAATAGAGTATTGAATTATGAATTTCTAATTTCCCTGTGAATTCGACCCTAAAATACTACAAGGATAACCGTATACTTGCGGTTAGAATTGTGTGTTTAGGTTTATTTTAAAGCTTGTTGGTATTCTGTATTTCTGTCTAGGTGCCCCCAGGTCCAAACAATCTGGTACCACCTTTATTTTGAATACACACATTTCTGTAGTCATCAACCGACTTTAATACAAGCTCTTCGAATTTCATCTTGTGTGTCAACAGGATATTCCCATATATTTGACATCGCAAGCTTGTTCACGTTTTAATGAGTTGACATCAAAATTTTGATCAATCTTAGTCCTTCGACTTGTCACTTGACTATTATTAGTCAATTGAACAATATCCACTAAAGTATTTGGTTGATCAATTAAGCTTGATATTTTGGTATTCTTTATTTTTACAAAAGAATCAATTGTTTTTTTTATCTACAAACAAAAATTATATGCATTACAAAAAATATTTAAAAATATTCAAGAAAAAAGTTAATATTAAACAAATTAATAAACCAAGACCCACATACCTTTGTAGCAAATGACCATCCAAATGAAATGTTTGATTTATTATGCTTGGGTAAAAACCTTAAAAAAATAAAATAATATTTAGTTAACATAATTCCATAAAAAAATATGTCATAATTATTTAATAATTGAATTATTAGTAGTATCATTCAATTTAATTTCTAATTAAAGTAATTATTATAATTGGATAAAGAAAATAAATCTTGAAATGAATAGGAAGAAAAGAATTCTCACAAAAAAAAATAAATGGAATCCTCTATAGCAGTATGGGTCGAACAATTTTATGCGCTTTGAATTTTCTATTGGCAAAAAAGAGTAGATTATTTTTTTATTAACATGGGCAACACACGTGCTTTTATAGGAGAGCAAAATTATTTTGTTCTCTTGAGAGGTGATTTCAATTTCAACAAGGAATAAAAGTTTAAAATACTTAATTTTTATCAACATACCACTTTCCTATTTATAGTAATAAATCTTTTAATTAATATAAGTTATTTATAGTATTAATTAAAAATTTGAAAGTGAAAAAAATCTTGCTAATGAACTTTTTATTTGGTGGGATGGAGAGGGCCAATTATAGTAATTAATTTCTTAATCAATATAAAATCACAAAGATGAGGGGCCGGTTGTAGTCATTAATCCTTTAATTAGTATGAAATCATATAGAATATATAAGTATTAAAAATTCTAAAAAGTAGGGGGGAGTGGGGGAGGGCCATGAGGGGGGGGGGGCCCTCCCCCCCCCCCCCCCCCTACCCCATATACTTATGTCCATCTATGAGAACAATTGTTATCTACTTCATATTGCTTGACTTTCTCCCTGCCTTGTAACAAAAGGATTTTCGAGCATGCTCCCCGGTCGTGGCTTGTGCACCCCCATTGACCTATTATCGAGACCTCTAAAGACTCGAGCCATTTAAAATAATCTAAAGCAACCATCAAAGTCAATAATGAGATAAGTCAAATATAACAAGATAATCACTTGATCTAAATATTGCATTGTTAATTTTTCATTAGATAACCGAGGAAAGGAGGATGAATGATTTATGAATGGTATGAATGATGATGCAAAGTATAAAAGTAAAGTAATGAATGATGAATTAAAAGAATGTACAGATGATAAATGATGCTGAGGAGTAATTGATGTTTGACTATTTCTAAGTATATTGTCATAGCTTACTTCTCATGTAAAGAAAGTTAAAGAAAGATTATGCATGTAAGAAAGTAAAGAAAGATTATGAGTGATTGATGACATGAGAATAATTGATGTTTGACCAACATTATGATGTTGTCATGCTTATTCTCATACTTTTTATTTTATCATGAAAAGTACTTTCTATTATGACTTACATATTGGGCTTTATAGCTCACATAATTGAACGTGAGTCATTGATCCTATGTCTAGGAGTCTCTTTTAGTTTTTTTTTTTTTGTATTGAGTTGTATCAGTTTATCAGATGATGTTGAGACCCTACATAGGCTTTAGTTTCCGCACTATTTTATTTTATGAAAAAGGAGGTTTTAAAGTTTTCATTTATTTCGCATTTTGTTGATCAATCAAGTAGTCAACCTAAAAATCAAGATAAGTATGATGTCATAGCATCTTCGGGAGGCATTTTGCCACTTCTAGGGGCGTTATAGCTTTACGACAATAAAAGATATCCAAACAATGTGTTTGAATGAAGACAATAGGGCTAAATCTCAATATATGATCATCTAAAAGTTGGTGTTTTTTTTAGTAAAAGACATTAAAGTTTAGACCATATGTAAGAATATACATTTTTAGTAAAAATTAGGGTAAACTACACAAATGGTCATCTAATTTTCATGCATTCCCATTTCAGTCACTAAACTCCACCTCGTAACAAGATGATCATCTATTTTGAAAATCTTTTCACGTGGTTATTCTAACTGACTATAGCTGATTTCTAGGTTAAAGTGTTTACGTGGATAGTGCTAGAATATTTTTCTCTTTCCACCACATCATTAGTACATCCTACGTGTAAAATATTAATAAAATAATAAAATTTGAAAAAAAAAAGCTATTGCCGTAGTGGACGGCACGCTCGCTGGCGATAAGGAAGAAATGTCCCTCACTCATCGCCGACGACAAAGAAGGAGGGGGTGGCGGCCCCCTCGATAGAGAGAGAGAGAGAGGGCAATGCCCCCCTCGATAGATTGAGTGAGAGAAAGAGAGAGAGGAAGACCTCTTGATGGCTGGGAAGAAAAATAATAAGTTTGGGGAGATTATTTCGTGGCTAAGGATTTTATAATGAGTAACTTAAAACATGATTAATCCTAATTTAATGATGATAAGGATTATGACACGTTGGCGCAATATGTCCCACGTCCTTTTGGATGTGATTCGTATTCTACATTTATTTTGATTTGCCTTAACATGACTCATGTCCCTTTTGAACAGGGCCCGTGTTAGCTTTCGGTCCAGTCCAAATGCAACATGGTCTGTGTCTAGATTGGACATGATCCATGTTGGATCGTGCCTTGAGTTGGGGTGTTATAGTAACTCTTCACTTATTTGCAGGTATTATATTTTTCTTACTTTTTTTTTGTTTATTGGCTGAGATGTAATTCTAGTAGTTATTCATATTAAGATTGAATATGTGTGAAATATGTTACTTCTTTTATTGATTTTTGGCTGAAAGAACTTTTGTCTACTATGGCATGGAACCCTTTGCAATTTATTTTCCTATTAATAAAAGGCATAAAGTTTATATGTTTAGAAATTTCAAAATTGGTGCGATTAGGTCTCTGATAACTGTGCAATCTTTTGCATCTACCGGTGTATTCCCACACATATTTTCTAATTTTGGGTTCTTCAAGAACAACTTTGTACAACCCAGTGGCATAATGGGCTATGGAAACCCACAAATTCTTAATTATGTGATACTGAAAAATGACTATTCAAAAAGAGAGCTTTGCGACCATAAAAGATGTCTCAGCAATGTGTTTGAACGAATACAATAAGGCCAAATCTCAACCAATATATCTCGATCAAGACACAAGGCTAAATCGCAAATAATCTAAAAGTTAGTGCTTTTTAGTAAAACACATTGAAGTTTAGGCGATATGTAAGAATATACATTTTTAGTAAAAATTATTATGCAATACACTTACTGGTTGTTTTTAATCATGTAACGGATGCCAGATTTGAAGCTAATCTAAAAGTTGATGATTTCAATTAAAAATAAAAAAATAATGCTAGATTTGCATCAAACATAAAAAAAATCAGATTTTTATACCATTTGCCCATAATTAAACAATATAAATAATAATACTTATCCTTGTAATAATAATCGGCCATCCAAACACCATCTTGTCGTTCAACTTTTCTTTTACCTAATGAGTTAAACATTTTCTTTAAATTCTCATATAAAATTAAATGTTGACACAAATGATTCTGTGTTGGTTTACTTTGTCTGCGTTGTTGCTTCAGAAAATGAAAAATAAATTCATGCCATGAAGATGGAGGGCCTCATCCCAATCTTTTACATCACTGCATCTGCTTCATGCCAAAACAGAGAACCTTATGACCTATGGACTACATTCAATTTGAAGTTAAAGCAGTCAAGTATACTAAGAACAAGTTTCTTTTTTCTTTTCGGAATAGGAAAATTTGTAACTTTATAGTTTCCTTAAAGTCATAGTCACAATAATAATAAGCTATTAGAATCAAGGAGCAATGTGAGAGAATGACTATGATCCTCTTAGAAAAAAAAATGACGCATCCCTGCATGTTCCCATTCCCTGACAACCACTTTTGCCACAATTTTAACCTCGAATCATATCATATACTATTTGAAAGAATACAAAGAATGAAAGTATCTTGTACGTCCGCACCTGAAGAGTAAAAACTTTAACAGATGCAGGACCACAAATTCATGATGCATCACCCGAATCAGCCGATTATGCAAGTAAAGAAGATTACAAACAATAAACCCACACCGGACTTGCATTCACTGAATTCTTGACTTTCCCTTGATGAACATTTGTTTCATGTACAAACAACAGGCCTCCCTTAAGTCGCACAGCAAAAATACTGATGCGCCGAGTGGTTGTTGACATTGCTAGATACAGAGGTGTAATTGAAGTTATCTCAGGTCAGCACCTGGGCATTATAGAGATTGCTCCTAAGCTTGATCATCTCTCTTCAACTATACAGGAGGATGCTGTTAGCCCAGGCTGAAAAGAATAGCTGCAGCTGCAATGATGGAACCCACAATCTTGGAAAAGAATAGCATCCCCACCAAAAGTAAACGAAAGAATCAAAGACACACCGATAAAAAAATCAGGTGAATCCACTAATGTGTTAGACAGAAATGCCTGAGAACTGATACTATCGAGCCAAAACAGATTTTAGTACTTCTGTTTTATTTTGCCGGCACATGCAATCTGGACAGGGATAGCTATATATGGAATCATTTGCTCTTTTGATCTCTATCCCCTTAGCATCACTGTGAGATCGCATAGTTAGCAGATGACGTTTCAAGGACTTCCACCTGTTGGGAGAAAATGTGTGCAATGTAAAAATTGACATAAATGAACTGGTGCATTTTTGGGGAATACTGATAATTAAGCAACAAAATAAGACTAAATTATGATAATACTGGAACTCGATCATTATACAAGACTCTATCAGAAGACGAAAGAATGGTGAAAAATACAAATTTGAGTAATTAATCATATATGTGGCACGATAAAAGAACAATGGTAAAATTGCAAGTGAGTAATTAAAACAGATCAGGTTTTTGGGGTCAAGTGACAGTAATATTATTCCATAAAGATGCACTTAAACCCAATGATTATATAATCTTGAAGAAGATGCATACCGATCTTCTGTTATGTATAATTTTTTTTGAGACGATTCTGTTATGTATAATTGATATCAAAAGGAAGGTTTGGGTAGCCAAAATAGTCAATTACTAGCAGCAAAAATTCAGCATGCTTATATACATGTAAGCTAATCTGCTATATCAACAAAGTTGATAGTTCCAGCAGATAACAATCAGCATGACGAGACAATGTTTAGCACCTATATCTTACCCAAATACTTTCTGAGGTATAGTTCTAAACATTTAGTCTAATGAAAAAGATAGTCAAGAAGAAATATCCACAAACATCTAATCCTGTCCATGAATTCACATTAGATAATTCATCAAGTATTTACAATCTTTACACTCAAAGTCATACAAGTTTATAGTTGTATAGCATGTCCTATCAGATTTTTTTTTTAGTGTCAGAATGAATTTAAATTAATGGCAAGTCATGAGTGGAGGCATACCCAATATTTGGATTATCAAATAATACTGCCAATTTCCTTTTATCAGGCTTGATAGTCTTAGAATGTCCACCATAAAGATATCTCCTGTGACCAACCAAAAAGTGAGGGAAGTTTCCACCTTGAGTGGTCACAAACACTTCACTGTGAAGACAAACAGTATAGTCTATAGCAGCCATCCTGGAGGAGTAATTCTGCAAGCAACAAACATATGGATAATAAGACAAATATCTTCCATATCATCTCAAAGCAAAAGCAACTATAAATAGATACTACCTTAAAAGGAGCAAGTTCCTCAGCTGTTGCTAATGTCTCTTTAGTTTGCAAAAGAGGAAACATCTCTAGAAGTGGAACCATAGTCTTCTCTGCTTTGTAGATCTTCCCAGAAGCCAAATAAATCGCCGTGTTGTTATCGAACCCCATGCCCCTGAGCATCAAACCAACCTGAGTCCAAACATGATTTGCATATTAGAACAAATTACAGAGAGCAAAGTGCATATTAGAACAAATTAAAGAGAGCAAAGTGCATATTAATTATAGCATGAGATATGTTTACATTTAACATCAATCATGTTTGTTTGATGCTCGATAATTACCACCACAGTTAAAAACAATGACAATCATATGTAAAATATAATATATCAGGGGGCATAGAAGATACAGCTTGTGTTTTGTGCAACAACCGACAATGAATTCATGTGAACCATTGATTAGACATGGATGGCTGTGGATTTGCAAGGACCATACGATATGGCTATGGTGGAGCTAAATCGCGACAGAAATAGGAAGAAGACAAGTAGCATCTCATGTTCCCACAGGAAAGATATCAAACAGAGACGCCTTTTTCCCTTCTTTTCACCACCTTTGCACCCTCGTTCATTGTCCAAAGTTTCATCCTTCTTTATCCAGAGGCAGCATGCATGCATGTGTCTTCGCCTTGCCTATCGTCAAAACACGCTAACCTTGCTAACAGAACATAAAAAAAGAGAAGGAGAGGGAGAGGGAAACAGGAAGGGGGAAGAAATTGAAAAATAAAAGCAATAGCTTCATACATAACATGAGAGGGAGATATATGGGAACATGAGAAGAAATTTGGGAAAAAGGAAGGAGAAGGCAGAGAGAAAGAAACACTTCAACCAAATTGGACAGACCATGGGAGGCGCTGGAGTTGAGCATGCTTTTGCATTTGAGAAAAATCATGTATCTTATGGTTTTTGGACAAAATAGCTTAGCCAAGCTATTTTTCCCTTGTGGAAAACAGACACTCAATCAAGTATGTGATGAAATCAATGGACAATATGAGTTGTTGCAAGCTGCAGCCCATATGCGAGCTGTATAAACATTTAAGTCATATACATATACAACAGAAAAAAACAAACTAACTGCTCAACTGAATGAGCAAAAAATACAAAATAAATTGCTGAATAGCAAAAAAAAGGAAATAACAGTAAGTATAACAAGAAAGAGAAAAATCTAATGACTTGATCGAATAAGCAGTTCCTTTTAAGGGAAAGGATGACTGCACAGTTGTCACAGTCATCTGCATTTTATTAAAAATGTAAGAATAAACAGTTTTTTAGGGCAAGAGAATAAAATGTTGAACAAGAGTCATCAGATCATAGCAACAGAACAATGCTAGACGAGAAATACATGACAAAAAATACCCATGATGGGCCGTTTGGCGCATTCACACTTTCGTTAACCGGTAATATAGATCATTACTAAAATAGAACATCATTTTATAAATTACAGGTAACATAACATTATAATATTTGGTCAGTATTTTTTTGAGGGATATAATATTTGTTAAGTATTAATAACATAGATTAGAATTTAAATTATTAAATGCAAAATTACTAAAGTACCCCAAAAAAGTTTTGAACTTTACCAATATATTATTTCATATAAACAAAAGGGTAAAAATAAAAAAAATGAGTTTTGACAAAATATATGGAGTTTATATTGTCAATCGTTCGTAAAATAATTTTAAGAAATCAAGAAGATGATGTTAAATAACATTACTTAATAAAATGTGAATATTTTAAAATTTCGATTGAATGGATGATTATGTCAAAATGCATCTCTACCAGTAATCTGAAGAGACACCTCTCACCAGTGCTATTTTCATTAACAGTGAGGTGGTGATTTAGATTATCAAAGAAGTAAAAATCATCGGTAACATGTTGCAGTCAAACGTGATAATGTGGTGGGCCTTGAGAATTTTAAATTAAATAACCGAAAAGCTATCTGGATTATCTCATACCAAACGACTACTCAATAACAAACTTACATAGAAACTTGCAGCCTTTCAAACTCCCAATTTATAATGCAGAAAAGGAGAAAAAATGAGTATATTTGGAATGTAAGTCAGAGCTAGGTGTTGTAAAATCAATGAACACCATTCTGAAACAAAATTACCACAAAAAAAGTTTCCAAACAAATGTAATTCTTACTGATTTCTTTTTGAGAAGAAAATGTAATTCTTACTGAAAAAACAAAGACTAGGTTTCTAGCATTTCATAATCTTAGCCTATTGGATAATAAAATAAGGTATCTGTCTATAAAATAGTAAATGAAAATGAGAGGAGAATTCTTTTAGAGGGAGAATTTTTAAAATTTTACCCCAACTGCATATCTTTTGTTCCATGTTCCTATGATGATTGATGTACGATACTGAATTGGATGATGTAACAGAAGATTATACATGAAATCACCAATAGGTTATTATAGAAGGCATTATCCCTTCAAAAAAATTAATAGAAAGTTCTAATTCATAATAACAAGAATAAGAAGGATATACCTCCAAAGGCGTAAGTGGACACTTTCCATTAATCCTAATTGCCCCAGGACGAATAACACGCCCAGGTTTAGTGAACTTCCCCCTCCAACCTTTTTCTCTTGCTGCAATCATGTCCTGTTTCTCTTCCTCTCCACCATCAAATATGCAACATGAGAAAGCAACCATATCCTAGAAAAGAGAAAAAAAATGGCTCATTAGTTTTATAAACCAATCTAATACACTGTAAAATCTGGTTAGGGAAGTTAACCTCTTCAAAGCGCAGATGGACTGCAATGTATTTTCCATTATTGTCTATGCTGCGTTCTTTTATTCGAGAAATCAACTTTTCAGCTAACGTTGATATAGGATTTGAAAACTGCACAGCCTCATAATTTGCCAAACATCTCAAACGCTGAACAGGAGGAGGGGCATCAAAGGACAACCGGTTTGCAAATGGAGATATCCTTATAAGCCTGGCACAAAGTAAAAGTTATTGAATTAAGGAACTTTCACTATCTACCTACACTTGCAACAGAATTAAAATGAGAATACATTTTTGTTTCCGGAAAATGAAAAGACAGTTTTACCAAAATTTCTGGAAAATCGTAAATCCTGTGAGGGATCATTTTTTGGATAATTTTTTAACAGAACAAGAGAAAGCAAAGCAACTATCATTTAACATTATATAAGTTCTTATAAAGAAAACATTATATAAGTGAACTTTGATCTGGTAGATGCACATTCACTGATTTGTTAGATAGCCCACTGTATCGAATATGTTTGTATGCTTCGTTTTCATTTTTCTTTTTACTTTTTGTTCCCCACCTTTGTACCTTTGCTTTCCAGCGCACATGTTACAACACTATATTTACTTATGTTTGTATGCTTCATTTTCATTTTTGTTCCCGACCTTTATACCTTTGCTTTCCAGCGCACATGTTACATCCTTCTCAACACTATATTTTTTTTTTTGAAACTGAAAAGGATGTCTACCATTTGTAGACATCCTGTTTTATTCATGCGATATTATAAATTTACATCAGTGATAATGATTACAAATAAAATCTTCAGTCCCTCCTTAATTGCCTGTCCACATATTAGTTAACTTTAAAGCATGTAAAATGATGTTGTCCATATAGCATCTTTCTCCTCTGAAGATACAAGAATTTCTTTGTGACCAAATTGCCCATAAGATCGCAAGAGGCAATAGTCGTTTGCGCCGAGTACCAAACACCATAACATTTTGTTGTCTCCCCCCAAATCGAAAAAATTTCCAAAAATTATCGATTGTGGTCACATCAAGCCATTGACATCCCACCCTTTTCCAAAAATTTCTCAACACTATATTTACTTATGCATACATGGATGACTAGACATTATCTAGTCATCCTTTTGCCCCTAAAAAAGTTAGCATTTAACATTAATTCATTCATCTTAAAATTCTTATTAAAGGAACACAAGCTCACTTAAATGTTAACATAACTTCATATCTGATCTCATAGATAAAAGAGAAATCTGTGAAAAGTCATATTCCGTGACTTCCAAATCATTAGGACACATAACAATTTATGACCTTATTATTGCCAATTATTATCCTTTTTCAGAAACGACAACCATTATTTTATTGTATGTGATTTTTTTAGAATTCTTTTAGCGCATATACTAACTCAATCATCCCTCTTTCCTTCAAAAAAAGGATGAACTAATCAGCTTTATAAGATCAACTAGATAAATAAAGTAACACATAAGTAGAACAATTGACAGGATGACAACAGCCATAGGCGACATTTTAAATTGTCACAGTTGAAATAACTCAATAGTACGATATGGGTATGAATGTAATATATATAATCACAAAGACATCATCAATGATACTTCAAATTCAAGCGCTGGATAAAAGAAGTGGCAAATAAGGATACAACTCACTTTTCGTCAATTAGCTTGGGGAGAACAGCATCCTTATAGAACTCAATTGATGCCCAAGCTTTTATTTTGAAGTTATACACATTGCTCATATTGTGACCGAATCGCTCCATTATGAAATAAGGCACCTTATCAACCACTCTCACATCATTTTTTAGAGCTTTGATGAAGTGATCCTCGTCATAGATGTCCTTAAATTTGCTGTATCAATATTCTACTAGTTAGCTTAAATTATTTGCCTATGATAAGAATATGGAGCGATAAACAGCTTTGATGTAATAAAAAAAGCGTGAAATGCCAAAAGTTCCAGACCAAAATAGAAGATCAGAAATAAGACGATTATTCAAAACTGTAAAAGCATTTTTTTTTCTAATGGACAAAGAGAATGGCATACTTAATTGCCAATTATTAGACTTTTACAATTGCTTATATGGTCCTCAGTCATGTCTGAATTGTGAAAGCAAAATGGTTTATATGTAGACATAAAATTCAAGCAAACTTTTTATACAAATGTATTCTCACACTTTTATAGGTAATTAATAAATTATGTGTTACATACAGCCATCTACAGCCTCCCTATTTCATATTTAGGCCTACCTCTGACCGAAAATAGAATAAATAACAAGGATTGGCATCTGGTTGTAGAACGCATTGAACGTAGACTTGAGGGTTGGCGTTCCCATTTACTGTCCTGTGAAGGAAGGTTGGTGCTAATTCGCTCAGTGCTTACATCTATGCCTATATATTTCAAGTACATATTCAAGATTCCTCATGGGATTGCTCAACACATTGAATAACTTTGCTGGAATTTTTTTTGGAAACATCAAGGCAACATCGGTCATGTCTCATTTCTGGTGGCTTGGTTGGAGGTTTGTAGGCCAATATCAAAATGAGGATTGGGTGTTATGGACCTCAAAACAATGAATGAAGCATCGCTTTATAAATGAGTTGTTCGGATTATGGGACGGAGGAGAAACCTATGGCTTGAGGTGATGAATGCCTGCCACAGCTGAACACTTTCATGAAAGAAAAGACAACAAGTACCAAATGGGGCCTCGTCATTCTGGAAAAATATTACAGGAACCATGCCAAGATTGGGGAGTTGCTTCATGTCAGTTCTAGGTTCTAGCACAGAATTTAGCTTTTGGGAAGACTCATGGCTTCCGGGAGGGCCTCTATGTTCGTCTTTTTCCAAGACTATAGTGGAGGATCAACATGCTACAGTTGCTAGCTACTGGACAGAGAATCTCTTATCCTCTAGCATCTATCTAGACACCACAGTTTGTGGCTCCGCTCTCAAATGCTCGACTAGAAAATTTCCTCCTCATGTTGGACCACCTTCATGTCTCGCATATTGACATAGCACAACAGGATTCATGGAAATGGTTGAATGAACAATTCTCAGTACGTGAGGCTCACAAAACATTGGATAATGACAACCGAGCAAATGACACTGATCTATGTTTGGACTGTCGGCTTATATGGCAAACCAAGGCCCCATTGCAGATAAAAGTTTTTTTCTTGGCTATTGCAAAGACATAGATTATCCACACAATGTCATCGGCTAAAATGGATTCAAGACACAGATACATCTTGTGCTTTTTGCAAAGACCTGGCAGAAGACATTGAACACCTTTATTTAGGCTGCGATGTGGCAAAAGGAGTATGAAAAGAGGCAGGATGCTCCTGGATCGATATAAGCTCATCAAGGAGTTCTTGAGGACATTCAAAATGTAGGAACCGAGGCCATAATATACATGTTTATGCATCAAAAGGGCAGCAATCTAGAGAGTTGACCTTTTTGTGGGCTATCTAGATCCAGAGGAATTGTCGTATTTTTGAAGGGGAGCGAGTATATGTAGAAAACATTGTATCAAAGGAGAAATGCTTGTTGATTGACTAGGCGGAGTTATGACTCTTGACCTTAATCAACTAATGTAATCTTGCCCCATATGAATAAAGTGAGATGAGAGCACCTAACTTTTGAGAAGAAATGAGAGCACCTAACTTTCATCCTTTACCTTCTCAAAAAAAAATTTAACAGGTATTAAGTCTATTTTGATATTAAAAAAAGGTACCAGTTCAAATTCTTGGCATTTTGACTGGATTTTGAATAGAACTCAAATTAGTATTTCCCCGGAAGAAGAATATTTGGTAAACCAATTTAGTAAGTAGTGGTTAGTGGTTCAAATAGAGATAGAGATTTTTATATGTTTTTTTTCAAGCACTCCATATTCTACTAAGAGTTCAACTTAATATTCTCCCTAAGAGACTTTTTGTCTATAATCTCTTTCCTTCATCATTATTTCAAAGAGAAAAGACAAATATCAAACTCACTACATGACCTGTTTCTCCTGCGATAACTTTCATTTTCTTAAGAGATCTTGCTATGCACACAATTATTCACATTTGTATTTAAAATATTTACTGTGAAAGAAACAGAAAAATATGCAACCCTTACCTAGGATCTCTCCAGATGCTGTGGTAATGGAAATTAGGAATAACTAGAGTTGCATTAAGATATCCAGCTACTGCAACGGCATTGCATATCTATAAAAAAGCACAGAAGAGGACACATCAGCCCCTCAAAGGGACAAGTTGACTATACATGTGAACTTTATGGATGAAATAAGTTACATCGTAACCAAGTAACAATAACAAACCGATGTTCTTTGTTGATTCAATCCACCATTAGCCTCAACATAGATGTACCCATTTGAATCAGGAAGACCTCCAGAAATGATGAAAAAGCGCATAAGGTTCAAAAGCAATAAAAAAGTGTACACATTTGCAAATAATAAATCAAAATTAGTAGCAATACAAAGGAGATCAAGTGAAGAGAATCGGGAATGCCAGAAAGATGTAATAGCTCAAATATCTAGAACCTTAATTGGATATTGAATTTTCTGCAATTACTCAATGTACCCAAAAAATGTTTTGAAATTCTCTGCCTAGACAGCAAATTCTATGTAGCTCTATTCTTTACTTAAATCTTTCAAGTGTCAAATTCATGTTATAATCATTTTAATCCTAACAAAATGGTATGATTTGCCTGCCCTGCCTGGTAAGATAATCAAAATCAAAATGTCATCCACAAAGATAAACAAACTAGTTCAGTTATTGATATCCTCTTTTATGACAAGGGAAGTTAAAGAATACATGTATCATATGGTGACTTCTAATACTCAGGCTTGAGGGTCTCCCTTCATCATTTTCTCCAATGTCCATTTCTTAATCTGTGTTAAAGTTTAAGACTAATATTACCTAAGTCCACTTTATAAATTTAACAAGATATGACATACAATTACGAGTTGAGACGATTCCATTACAAAATCAAAGAACTCTAAAGGATATCTGCCATTCTTATGCATTGTATTAGATTCTGCAAATGCTTGAAGAAGTTTGAAAAGAAACAACAACAAGAATCAAGAAGCAACCATACCACTTGTGCTATTGCTTATACAAGGCCGCCAGCCTCCACCTTTCAAAGAGTGTTTCCACACAGTTGCTAACTAGAAAGAAGGCAAAGCATTAGTTCATAAAGAATTTTTTTTCAGCAATTATAACAGCTAACACCGAATATTGCATTTTCCAAGAAAACGAACAGTGGTTTCTTTAGAGGTGAAACAGAGTTTGTATTAGAGGTATAGATCGGAGCTCTGAGTAACAAAATATGTGGGACCCAAAATATCTATTATGATAACCAAGAATTTAAAGTGAAAAATTATGTACCATATAATGCAAATGTTAACTAGAAACTTCAACTCACAAATAAGTGCACAGCTTTCGGTAACAAAATATCTGGGACTCCTTATATCATACTTGTTTGTCAAGAATGAAAACTGAAAATCTCATATACCTTATAATGTAAATCCTTGTTACACTCTTCGGCTACACAAATAAATGCATTAATAAATGAAAGATCCTTTTTCATGCATATGACCTAAAAGTAGCAGGCACTTTGTTTGAGATTCATTCATGACCTGACTTAATTTATAAAGATTATCTATGATGATTAGTAATTCTTTTCAGTTATACTTTGTTGTGCTCCAGTTTTGTAGCAAAAGTTGCAGCAGCACATTATTATTTATTCACCATATTAGAAAAAAAAATTGCTCCAAGTACGCCTGGAAAAGCAAAAAAAATCTGAAAGGAGAAATGGTAATTATGGAAATTGAGTAGTCATCTAGAATGAATTGAAACAAAATGAAGAAACAATTCCATGATGAACATCATTTATGAATGATATGGGATATCAGCTTCAAGAGCATCTCAATAGACAGAGGTGACACAAAAAGAATATCTTAAAAAGGAGAAATGCTAGGTTCAGACTTCAACAACCTACATCATTAAGATTTATTAATACATATGGAAGCCTCTTTCTCTCGAGAAAAAATCTCAATGGATGTCTCTCAGTGCAGGCCTAATGGCAAAGAGCAATTTTGAACTTGGATGCTCTCTACTTCCACAGCAGTGAATTGTGTATCATATATGTTTTTTCCTGATGCCATAATTTTAGCATATCTACATATCTTGAGAACTGGAACATCTTTTTTGAGGAGGGAGAAATAGAAAATCTTGACAGCTAAATTATATCAACGCAAACCTTAGATATAATGCAGATTAAAGGTAATCATTCATAAGCATGTGCAAGTAACATTCTACATGAAGATTAAAGGAAATATGGAAGCTGCAGGATTCAAGAAAATGCTAATTTTGGATCTCCAAACGAGATGCATTCTTGATGCATTTGGTCCATTATTTTGTAAAATAGCTACATTTCAGGAAATCATATGGATTAATGACGAATTTGCAAAAGCTGGTTTCAAATGCTCCAGAGAGAAATTGTTTGCATCAAAACGAACAGAACCAAACAAGAAATCGAGATCTATCTCAGAAGAAATCCAAAGCTAAGGATACTGACCGCATCCGACGAGTTATCCGCGTTCATATCCGGCCGGAGACGCTCGTACAGCTTGGGGCTCCGATACACGGAGCCCGGGGCAGGGCGGGAGATGATGCGGGGCATGCTGTCGAGAGACACGGTCCCCATGTAGAATAGCATCGCGGCGACGTAGAGCAGCGGCGCGAACAGGAAGATTGCCTGCCGCCGGAGGAGCGCCGAGAGGCAGACCCAGGCCATCCGCTGCACCATCGTCCGCGGCGTCTGGGACGGAGGCTTCGCTCCCCTACGGTGGAGCCTCGGCGACCTCCGGGGCGACGACGGCGGCGAAGGAGTGAGGCCGCCAGCGCCACCTCCGACGCCGCCGGTCCCGCCGCCGGTGGCGAGTCCCAGGCGGTTGTACATCGTTTCCGTTCGCCGGAGATTGATCGTTCAATGGATCGATGGATTNTCTTCTTGGGAGAAGCGCGAGAGAGAGAGAGGTGAGTGCAACGGCGGTGACGGGACCGTGGGCAGGGGCGTGGTTTGTGGCGCGTGTGAAGGCACGTGAAAGCTACCGGTCGGAACTCCTGTAGTTTTGGAATGGATTTGGCTCGTGTCCGTCCACCTGAAGTTTGACTCGAGTCCGCTTTGGGCTCGATAATGTGGTCACGCGTGCCACAATTGCGTCATAACTACTAGGAAAGAAAGCCGTTGTTAGCCGTTGAAATCAAGTGAATTGTAGCAGGCTGCGAGTATTTTTAAATTTTAGGATGCTTTTGGTGAGATTAATTAAAAGAATTATAGAAATCGAAAGTGATTTCCATTAGATCCGTAGGCACATAGTTTTGTCCTTTTTTCATCAAAACAAGTATGACTATTATTGAAAGAAGTTTTCCTGTTATCGAAATATTATTGAAAGTAGGTTTCATTTTTTATATCATAATTTTGGACTCATACAATGATCTTTAGGGCAATAAAAAAGTTTATTCAAGCATGCTTAAAAAATATTTTATCAAAGAAAATAAACATTTTGGTATTTGATTATTTTCAAGGGAATAATGTATCTGAGCTTCATTTATTTTCAAAAAGAAATAAGTTATTTATTGGATCAACATCAAGAGGAGGAATGGATAAATTGATATACTCAACTTTTGGACTTTTTTTTTCTAATCAAGAAAACAAATAAGTTGGAATCAATGTTCACCGTATAAAACATTCACCTTAGTAGATAGACAATATACTATATAATATTGTCAACACAAGGGTAACTAAGTACAACGAAAATAAATCAGTGACAATATATGATAACGATGATAGAAGGGGCGGGTGATGTACAACTATATAGAGCTCACTCATTTTATGTAGCATACTTCTAATGTCATGCTCAAACACGTATGTATTTGTGATAAAATTTGAAATCGCATTCCTTTGGCATAGGGTCTACCTTAGTCAAAAGCTTCTTGTGTCTGCGACAAAATCATTTTGAGTCATGTTCCTTCAACACAAAACCACACCCTAGCTCATTGTTTAAGTTAGAACTCCTTTTACAACTTGATCACTTCAAGTGGAATGTCTCTCATCCCTTTTAGTATAACATTCCTTATACTCCTCTAGACTATAGACACAATATACCCCTAATCGCAATACTCAAATCGTTACACAAAAGTGGCCCTGTAAACACTCATCCCGAGTCTTGTATGCCTTCTCATTCGCTTATAGTTGTTAGTATCTTTACTAGCTTATTTTCGTACCGATTTTGCCTAGTCTCAACTCTCCTTTCCTTCGGTCACACACACTCACAGAACAATCAAATAGCAACAACACATTTTCTACGTAGTTTCGTTGTTAAACCTATATCCACGCTGGAGCTATTTCCTCTTAAGAAATTTTGAAAACCAGGTAACCCACCTTTTGCGCTGCAAAGGAAACATCCAACCTTATACACCTAACACCTCAGCTTAAAAGCCAACTCTATGCCATAGACTCAGTGATGATCCTAAATATTTATTGTTTCTGAACTTGATGGTCGGACCTCATATAGAAGATGAGCAACAGATAAAATCTCAAGCTAGACAGGAACAAAAGATTATGTTTTTTTCTTCTTTTATAACTTCCAGAGATGAAGTAGCTGACTAGTCATCGTTGAGCTTTGATAAGATGTTGTTATGTTGGGTGCATCATATTGTCACTAGGTATTAGGCATCACCACTTTGTCACCCTTAACAACAAAGCTACATAATTATAGTCCTTAATTTGAATGTTACAAACAAATGTCAACTTGCCTCCTTCACGTTTTACATAAGGTTACATCACTTTTTTTACGTCATGTTGAGATGCACTAACACGTCTAAAACAAATATGGTTTCAGAAAGTTGGACTAGAATAGCATGCAACATAAGGGTTAATCCACAAGAACATAATATATATCTAAACAAGACTACTTTAACATTAAACGTGGTCATGTTATCACCAAAACATAATAATTAATATAAGTCGAGGTATGGATTGATTATTAGTTTCCTTAATCATGATTAAGGTCAAATTATGTCTTCTAACACTATTAAAGATAAATATTTTTTAAAATTATGAATTCAAGAAAAATAGTTTATTTGCATATATTTGGTGTGAAAAACATTGAATTCTTGTTTTAAAAAGTAATTTACTTCTTCAAAAGTTATCCTTATATTATGATAATTCTTTTGGTTCATTTTCTGGAAAAAAAAATATATCAAAATAATTGAAAAGAAAATTAACCATGTTTCATATGAATTTTGGTGAAATTCAGTTGAAAAAAATTCACTGAAAAATTCATGTGGAGAAAAGTATGCTTTCATGATTAAAAAGTTGTTCCACATACAATCATCAAATATGATTGTCTTACACATTAAAATTTAGGCTTTTATTTATTTTGATGAAAGTGTTTCCTCAAAAGGTGAAGGCGAATTCTTTATTTTTTTTTCCATTTGATAATCAGAAAAAACTTAATCAATAGAAAACTATTTTTCATTGACTAGGAAAGTAAGTCATGATATAAAAAATTAAATATTCCTTATAATGCCCCAAAATTCAACGGCTGAATCGATATTCGACAAGTGACCAGGTAGACGCGAAAATATTACGGCAATAAATAATATATGATATAAAACTATAAATAATAAAAAAACTTTTTATTAATGAACACTACAAGAATATGATGGATTAGCGATAGACAGTTAGTGACAGAAATATTTGTCGCTATTATGTCGCTCATAGCGACAATTTAAGTTGAGTCATTTTTTAAAAAAAAATAAAATTTGCGACAAGCTAGCGACAATATTACCGACAGAAAATCTTCGTCGTTAATAGCGATAGAATTTACGATAGAATTAGTGACAAAAATTATGTCGCTAATTCCCGTGCCCTAAAAAATCCAATCCCTCACTTAATTTTGTTCATGTGATCCGTGTCTGCCCTCTTAGCCGCCCGCGCCTGCTCCCT
>LTAE01009213.1:5506-19022 GCA_001647135.1 Pontederia paniculata
ATATATATATATATATATATATATATATATATATATATGTATAATTTAAATTATATTTGTAATATAAAAAAATATACTAATATTGTACATATATAATACATCAAAATTTATTAATAATCTTGAATAAAAATGACTTATTGTATCTCTTTTAATTTACTTTTTTGAATTAAAATTACTAATATTTTGATTCATATTTTAAACACTTTTTAAGTTTATATATATATTAATTATATAAGTTGACTTTATAACCTAACAAGGTATGCTTAATATAGATGAGTCAAGTATGTAGATACAAAAAATTAAATGTTAATTTGAAGATTGACTTATTTATCTAACAAGACGAATCGAGTCGCTCACGAACGATCTGATTTATTTCTAGCTCTAGGCACAATCTATTTCTTGCCATTTTTTATTTTTCCTATATTTCATAATTTATTATTTTAATATATAAATGTAAAATAATGACATATTAATATGATATTATTAACATATAAGTAAGAGTATATAAGCGTATATACTATTATTATCCATTATATATATGTATATATATATTATAGACATATATAGATATATAGTATAGACAGATTATGTCTGAGCGAGTTTTACTGGGCCCGATCTGCTCCATTTCCTTTTACAAGCAATCACAAAATATTAAATCTACAGAAAATAATATCTTCATTTTCCTAAAAAATTGCCTCTACCAAACACTCTATGATTTAGAAGATAAATAGGTAGGCAACATCTTCGTTAAAATTATATATTAATAATAATGGCTATAGAAGCAGCAGTAATAATTCCATATATTTTCTTTTTAGAAATAGAAGGGTAAGTGTTTAACTCGTTATCGAGTTATAAGTTAAAAGGATATGTTTTACATTATTGATGAGTGCATTTTACGAATATCATATGACATTTTATCCTATGAAATACTTTATCTTGTAGTATTTTTTTTACTATTATCTTCATAGTTTTTTTTAAAATTCACTGTGACTAGTCTATATTATTTAGAATCACACGCTTAGTTACGACAACAAATTCAAACTCAAAATTTCTTTAAATAAAAAAAATATTTATCATTTTAGATCATTTAAATATGAAAGATAATCAGCCTAAATATTCAATTACCTATTAAAATAGTAATTTGTGCATAAAATGCCACCATTGTGTGGCCTTAGTTACCTTTGCATCCTCTCCCATGTCTGCTGCTTGTGAGTAAATAAGATACACGCAAGAGGAACTTTTTGAGTGCATTAAACAACATTGGAAGAGGAACTGCCATGAAAGGTCTCCCTCCTCCTGATAGACATGGACACATGACACTGCGCCATCACTCAACACAGTGATACATGTCAATTGAGGTTTTAGGACACATCCCACTATCACTGTTCCACAAAATTCTCTTTATAAAATCTCAGTCTCCCTTTTCAAGTGTGGAAATACATTCCAAATAAAATAAATGATGCAAGAGATGCGTCCCCTTTTATATATATATATATAGGGGGGGGTGGGGGGTGGGGTGGGAGAGTAATAGGTAAAATGTGAATGGGATTAATTAACTATCTATATATTACTTGTTTTCTCACACTTCATACTCTTGACATTTCGAGAGTACACAATAAATAAATCACATGTCTCTCTCTCTCTATCTATCTATCTATATACCCACCACACGCGCGTGCGCGCGCGCACACACACCATCAAAGGCAGCGAATCCACCCATAATTCATAATTGTGCTTGATTAGAGTTGTAGGCATCGCCTTTGATTGAACTCGACCATATGGACCAGAAAAATGTGGTTCGTGTTGGGTTCGGTGCGTCAGAAACAGGATTATCTCACCGTAGGTGAGGATACCGTATCTCCTATTCCCAAAGGTGGCATTTTTATCTCCTTGGAAGCTCCACTCCTCCTCTTCCGTTCTCGACCCTACTGCGCTAATGGCGCCGCCGCTGCCGAGGCCTACACCACCATCTCCGATCATTTTAAGGTCCGCGGAGCTCCTGTGGATGGTTGTCTTCCTTCTGCTTCTGCTCCTGCTCCCGCCGCCGGTGCTTTCCGACCCGGACGACGAGGCGTGCCTGTGGAACCTGCGGCAGTCGCTGACGGACCCCAACAACAACCTCCGGAACTGGACGAATGAGACCTTCGCGTCCCCCTGCAATGGCTTTACGTCCTACCTTCAGGGCGCTACCTGCAACAACGGGCGCATCTACAAGCTCTCCCTCCCAAACCTCGGCCTCGGCGGCGCGCTCTCGCCCTTCCTCGCCAACTGCACCAACCTCCAGTCCCTCGACCTCTCCTCGAACGTCCTGACCGGTCCCATCCCTCTGGAGATCTCCTCCCTCCTCAACCTCGCCGTCCTCAACCTTTCCTCCAACCAACTCTCCGGCGTCATCCCCCAGCAGCTCGCCCTCTGCGCCTACCTCAACGTCATCGACCTCCACTCCAACCAGCTCACCGGCACCATTCCCGACCAGCTCGGGCTCCTTGTCCGATTGACGGTCTTCGACGTCTCCTACAACCGCCTCGAGGGGCCGATACCGGTGTTGCTCGCCAACCGCACGGCCGTGGGCTCCGGGGCCGGCGGCACGCCCGTGGGGTGGCTGCCTAGATTTAACGCCAGCTCGTTCGTGGGGAACAAGGACCTGTACGGTTACCCGCTTCCTCCAGGGAGGGGGCGGGGACTCTCAGTGCTCGCCATTGTCGGGATCGGGCTCGGAAGCGGGTTGCTCAGTCTGGTGGTAAGCTTTACGATCGTTTGCGTATGGCTGCGGGTCTCGGAGAAGTCGCCGACGATGCCCGGCGAGGAAGGGAAGATTTCGCACAGCATGCCCGACTATTGACCGACTCGTCGCCGGCGTTAAAAATGGCATCTTGGTGTTGGTGACTGCTGCTGCTTCTTATGACTAATTGAACTCCTCTGTTTCTTTACTTCCAAGGCCACAAATATCTCCTTTTTTAAGTTTCTTTCTTCTTTTGGTTTCTTTTTTTTTTCCTTGGATTCTGATTAACCATTGCAAAGGTTGAATTAGAGTTAATAGAAAATGATGTATACTACTGCAATCAAGAAGAAGCTAACTCTGTTTGTTTATAGCTGATGCAATCTTATTAGTTGCTCTTTTTGTGATTTGAGTTCATAGCTTGCCTTCATTTTAGGATTCCATTTGTGACCAAATAAAACTTCTTTTTTTCTATAAAATGGATACTTAAGTTGATGAATCTTTTTTTTTATATAAGCTCAGGGTTTTCGGTGTAGCACCGGTCTAATTCGAAATCGAGATAAAGAGCAGAACGATATTCTTTTAATCAAATTAATAACTCTGAAATTTAAATTCGAAGGTACTAATTCTCGATTTTTCTACTCGAACATGAACCTGCTAATTATATGTATCAATCAAATTTGATTATTTAAGTTTATAATTTTGTGTCATCTATCTTTATCTCTCTTATTAATTTAATCTGAAGGCATTGCTGTTGAGCTTGTGAAGTGTGCAATAAAAAAATACAATCGTACAAGAACACACTTATGCTCCTCTTCTGTCTTCACCAATGTCGTTTGCAGAACCTGATAAAAGCTTGTTATGTCTCTGGTCACTTTTTTCTTATTATTTTAGCCTCTGATCACTTGGCTATTAAATATTTTAAACAAGTCTAGTGATTGCTTCTAATGACTTGTCTCGAGCATTAGACACCATACCTGAACATAACAATTCTCCTTTCTTGTCTGTGAAGTAGAGGTGCAGTTGTTGGATCTACACTCAGCTATTGGCATTAAATTACATAACAAGCTTATTAACTAAATTGACTTGGACAATGTTTAATGAGTTGTCCGCATTGCTTAAGCTTCAAAGCTCCTCCTAGTAATATCAGCATAATTAGCTAAAAAACATCATGGCACCTTGTTCGAGTTTAACGTGGAATTTACATGATGGCGTTGGACTTGGCAGGATCCTGGCACATTTGCAGAGATGCAGCTCACTAGAAAATGCAGCGGCCAATGGCCCAATGGAGCATTTCCTCCTTTTACAGAAGAAGAGAGTGATTTGTTGTTACATGATGACGGTTTTTGAACTTCTATAGCAGAATATATACTGAACTTATAGATCCTGTTTGTAAAGTAAGAGGCTGTTTGGTACAAGAACAATCAAGAACAATGAGAGAATAAGACTCCTTGTTCTTATTTTTTAACCAAATAATCCAAGAACACGATGTTCTTGTACCTTTTTAAATCACATAGAAATATGTGAAAATCACTATTTTTATCTTTTTTTTGTTCTTAATGGCAGGAACACTCGACTGTTCTTTTTTTTTCTTTACTAATTTATTTTAAACTTATTAAATACATAATTAATAATATATAATATTATATTTATAATAATACCAATATTTTTTATATCAACATTGTAAATATAAATTAATTATTATATTATCATAATTATTCGGTAATATTTATATATTATTAAAATAAAATACCAAGAAATAATTAATCTTTGCAAGTATTATTTAATTACTATAATACGATAACTATTTAGAATTTGACATTTTATTTTAAAAATAAAGAATAATGATATATAAATAGCAACATATTAAATTATAAAATTAAAGTAATTATAGCTTGAATATTTTTATCATTATTTAAATCTATTTAACTCAATAAATAGAATTATATTATGATTGTTTCTTTGCTATTAATAGAATCAATAATTTAAATAAATTCAGATTTATTATTAAATTAAATATATAATATAAATGATAAAATTATTATTTTATTATTTTCTTGTTCTCGTTTTAACCAAACACTATTAAGTTTTGTTCATTAGAATAACACATAATCAACCAAACGCACCACGAGAATATGACAAGAATATTTCACTTTTGTTCCTTCCACAAGAATATCTCATCTTATTCTTATCATTCCAATTCCTATACCAAACAACCCCATCATATTATTTAGAAGAATCAGATAGAACTGGACAAAAAAATTGATCATGTTCTTATCAAATTTTGAATGTCAAATATGGTTATAACTCTTGATTCATCTCATATGAGTAAGTTACGAAAGAGATGATGAATATATATGAAAATATATTTTGAACTGATCAAAACACATTTTAAAATTATGTGGAGCAAAATTAAAAACGAATGATATCTTAATCGGTCAATGTGCTACATAAAAATTTACACTATTTCTCGATTTATATGTCATCCTTTATGTGGTGGAATTATGATGATTAAGAAAGATCACATTTGGGCACAAAGTATGTGATGCATTATGCACTGATCTTCATAGATAATATTAGATCAGATGACTAAGTTCAGATGGGTTACAAATGCATTAATCTTCATAGATAATATTAGATCAGATGACTAAGTTCCAAGATTCTAATATAATAAGACCCTCAGATGACTTTTCTTCTCAACCCCAAGTTAAGATGCTATTCCACCATTAAAGTTTTATTAAAATCATATTTATGTCCTTTTTCTAAAGGGCAAAAAGATCACATAGGTGCATGCACGACATCTTACTTTATGTGATGTGAACCAACAAGTATTTATCAACACCAAGAGGAAACATAGTAGAGAAGCCAAAGATGTCATGATGGCCAACATGTCTATGTGTCATTAGATTTTTTTTTATCATGGCTGCATGCATGCCATGATCTTTTTGTTCAACAGTTTGACAAAGAGGAAGAACAGGCGTGCTTCTAAGGACCAACAGTGAGAAATGAGTGGGATGGACATTTGGCATCACTCAATCTATCAGCCAATAGATATGAGCACCAATCACGATTTAAAATCTAAATTCACCTTATCTTTGGATGCCATGCTCGACTATAATCGATTAATCTTTCAAAAATGATTTTGTGTAACTCTCCGTATCTTTTTATTTCTAAAATATCCTTATAATCAAATTCAAATTTAAATTCTCTCATATTTTATCTCCTTAAAAATATTTTTATAATTAGAAAATAAAAATCAAAATTCTAATTATTTCTTATTTAATTTAAATTTAAAAATTTAATGATTGTCCAATAAACTTGGACTCTTGAATTATAAATAACTCATAGGGGTTTGAGCCATATATTTTTATTTTGAAAATTGTGGCCGGCCCTATATAAGAGTATTCTTTTCCTCTCCCCATGTTTATTCTTTTTCTTCTTCTTTCTCTAATCCCTGATTCTGTTCGGCTTAGGAGAGAAAGATTTTTCATCTCGACAAGAAAACGCCGAAGAGGACGTCCACGAAAGATTAGAACAAACTCCGACGAACTCGAAGGTATGTTTCCGGTGGATTCCTTGTACATAAGATAAAGTATCAGATATGTATGTTTTCTTGGGTTTTCTCTTAGTTTTTCTTAGAAATTGTTCTGATGATTGATATCTAGATAGGAGAAATCCTACCATAAAATGAATATAAACGGATCTAAAAACCTTGAAAAGAACGGCTTGAAATCTGGCGAAAACACACGGCGGTCATGTTTGGAGAAGATGATGAAAATGGTCTGCATGGGTATAACATGGACCGTGTTACCTAATTGATGGCGGCGAACACAAACCCTAATTGTTACGTGTCATATGGAACCGACGCAGGGCGCGATCGAGCGCGCCAAGCGTTGTGCGCGCTTGGCAACGTTGTACCGCCAGCGCGGTGCACGACCGGTGGCAAAACGTGCACCAGGACACAGTGCGTGCATGGCGGCGTGGTGTGTGTCAAGGTGTGGAGTGCGATCAGCGGACGCAGGCGACGTGGCACGGACAACGTGTGTCAGATGCATGACGTGCGCAATGGCGCACGGTGGGCGTACAACGAGTGCAAGTGGCACGCGACAGATGGTGTTGAGCACAGTCGACACAACACGGTGGCGACGCAAAACCCTAGAAAAACCTCGATGCGCGCCACGCTGGCGCGGCCCGTGTTGAACCTCCAGGACACAATCCGACGACGCAGACCATGATGGCGGACGCGGAGCGTGTTGGATGGGCGCAGAGCACGACGGATAGATACAGTGCGTGGCCAGCGGACACAAACGTGGAACGCGGCGCAGACAACGGGCGAAGCGAACAAAGGTGCGGCGGCGGTGGAAACCCTATAACCCACACGGACCGTGTCATCCTGACGCGGCCCGTGTTGACCCGATGGGACACGGGCCGTACTTTTACCACACGACCCACGTCCTAGACGCATGGACAGAAAACCAAATCCTTGATTTAAATCTAGAGAAAAGTCTAAGGACCTTGTTGAGGTAAGGGTGCAAGATTAATAACACAAGTAGGACGTCGACCATTGTTTGGAGCCGTAGTGTTAATTATATAGGGCGGGTAGTGTAGCTACTACCTAATTCATGTTGTTCAGCTAGCTCCCGTTGTTCAACAAAGAGGATTCACGTGCATTCTCCCCTTTTAGGGGATTGGCCGTGGTTAGTGCACCACCAATGGCAGTCGGCGTATCTGGAAGACTCATGAGCGATTAATTAAATTATCCCAAAGTTATCTGAACACATTAATGGGATAAGACCTAAGATTACTAAAGTGACTCATATTAAAACACCTACACTAATACAGGGATCTTGTATCTTGTTCATGTCTTGATGTTGTTCCAGGACAATTCTATAATCCTTATGTTGTTCCAGGATAGGGTTTACTCTATCTACGTTCTGATGTTGTTCTAGGATATATTATACAATCCTGGTGCTGTTCCAGGATCTTATTATTCCCTGATGTTGTTTCAAGGTAGATGTATTCTTGATGTTGTCCCAAGATACAAATGACTTTCTTGATCTTGTTTCCAATTAGATGGTAGGTATGAACTCCTGATGTTGTCCCAGGAAGTATGACTTTATCTTGCCACATGCTTAGATTTTGGTGTCTATCATTGTGACTATTGTTAAGCCTGATTTAATGTCATCTTGATATCCATCTTCATGTTGACTCTATCACTTGTCTTATGTATTTAATGCCTTACATACTGAGCGTTTTATGCTCATGAGATATCGTTTCTCCTGCGTTGAATCCCACAGGTAACTAGGCTGTGGTGGATCCTTTATGTTGGCGGTGTGTGCGATGGCTGACGCTCGTGGTAGATACTATCTGCACATGGATGGACCTTTTAGTCTCTTTTATCATTAGGTCTCTCTATTTTTAGTTTATTGAGTTGTATGGTTATCAGCCCCGATATTGCACTCCTTATTTTTGAGAGACATGTAGACTCCTTATATGTTTATCTTCCGCATTTTATCTATTGAACCTTTTATTCATCTCAACCTTGTTTCATTTTCATATATTTATTTCGTAATTTTTTATTGACTAGTCAAAGGGTCAAAGAATAAGTCACAGACTAGCGTCCCCAGGTCCACATCTTGGCCACGTGGCGGGGTGTGAGTTTGGGGGAGTTACAGTTAAGTATCAGAGCCTAAAGTCGAGACTCTTTTGTCGTCCCCAGAGTAGTTAGAGTATCCATGTGCAAGATACCACTAGCAGTCGCAACACCAATCAGAAGTAAGTTTTCTTTTACTGACATGATTATCTTATGACATAAGCATATAGATGGCTCTTAAACATGTTGTTAGCCATTAGGCTAGAGCTACCCTAGATCGGGAAGAAACTGTTATCTCCTATATAATGTTTAAGAGGAACATAACGTCAAGAAAAATTAGAACTCATAGGACAAAATGTCTTTAAGATAAGAAATGAGACCCAAGGGACTATGTGATGATTTAACACCAAGCATATGATGAAGTTTAATTTGAGCTCTAATCCTATTGATTTTAGAGAGGTCATGTGATGGAGAAATTTTATTGTCTCACACTAAGAATTTTCAGATTGTGAAGATGAAATGACTTAATGAGATGTTAGACAAAAAAAAGGGAGGTCAATGATATCACACCACAACGTGTTAACGGAGGGAAAGTTAAAAGTTCCAATCAATAGGGTATATGATCAATGATTTTCGATGTGATCTAAAGAAAAATTCTCAGAATAGTGTGACCAATGTGATCAAGGATTGAAATAAAAATTTATTATTATCTCGATGATGCAATAGATATGACAGATGATCCCTAAGGTCTAGTTCTTATAGAAATTAGAGTCACATTGAAAAAAATGATTGAGATATTGATATGATGCCACGCCATGGTAATTAATAATATAACCTGATTCCTAATGAGGTTATTCAGGGACATGATGAATAAAAGAATGATTTTCAAGGATCAAAGTTTCTGGATATCTATTAGATGTGAGATGTTTAAGTAAGCATTCCTCAAGGATCTAGAAAGAAAAAGGTGAAAATCCTATAAATTCAATTACGAAGAATAAATGAAAGATTAAAGTGATGAGTTACATGGATGTAGCCTAAGATAAACTTCCATGTAATGCATATAAATAGCATGTCATCTAAGGAAGTTAGAATTTCATGCCAGTAGGATGAAATTTGAATGTCTAGTGAACTTGATGATGAATTTAATACCTAGTATGCAATAAAACTTAAATTGAGATTCTTGCCCATTGATTTTATATAAGTCATGTAAGGAAAGAATATTGTTGGACATGATTCGATTGGTCTTATTAAAGAGACATATACATGTCATATTAAGATTTCTTGTATAGATGAACTAGGACAATATTGTCTAAGATAGATGACAATAAAAAAATACACATACAAATGAGAGTGTACATGTCCTGTGATTAAAGTAACTACCAAATCATCCATGATTAAAGTTACATGTGAGAACATGAACTGGATAATTTTTCTTTATCCAAATACCATGTATGATATACGAACAATTATATTATAAGGTCTAACTTCTGTAAGATCAAGGAACATCCATATTCAAAGAAAATTATGATCAAAACTATAGATCTTGTGCAAAATAAAAGTCCTTATCCAGATACGATATTCAAACTACCACTTCTGGGGTATGACTAAATTGCATGATCCTATGTCTTGATCCCTATACTTAAATAAACTAGGAGGTGTCTTGTGCTACCTAAGAATCTATCATATCAAGGATGTACAAATATGAGCATGATCAATCATAACTATGCAAGTATTGAGTATGTTTGGATAGATTAATGACATATGAAAACAATGAGAAGGATGATTGATAAATGATTAAGGAAATATGTATTTTCAAACTATGATAGAAGATGCTTGATTAGTATTATGATGCATATGGATAATTATGAATGACATGAATTGGTGATAGACACAAGTTTAGTGTAGCAAGAGAAGTGTAGATGAATGTCATGACTGATAAAGTAATAGAAATGAAAAAAAATTGATTATTTTGTATAACAATATTTTTAAGGAGGTTATCTACTACCTGACAATCAAGAAGTATGACAATTATTGAGTATTAGAATTTGATGAATTGAATGGAAGAAATTATAATCATGACTTCTTAGGAGCTTAATATGATTGATGTCTTCGAGGAATAAAAGATCTAATGAAAAATTATTGTTATAGTTATCAAGTTATCATAAGAAGATGATTATACATTAGGATCATTTGACTATGAGTCGGAATTTATAATGATCAATAAGGAGTTATCGATAGTAATGGAGAATAGAAATGATTTTTTATTATGGATTTTTGGAAGCAAGGAGGATTGATATGTAATTGATAACGCAAACACATGGAATCTAAGGAGGAGTATTTGTGCAATTGGAAGTTATAAGAATAATTGAGGATATTAAGAGATAAAGGATTAAACGTGAACCTTTTGGTTGGATCTTTATTCTATACCTCCAAATTCGAGGACAAATTTAATTTTAAGGAGATTATTATGTAACTTCACAGATCTTTCCATTTCTAAAATATCCTTATAATCGAATTCGAATTTTCAAATTCCCTCATATTTTATCTCCTCATATTTTATCTCCTCAAAGATATCTTTATGATTAGGAAATAAAAATCAAAATCCTAGTTATTTCCTAATTTAATTTAAATTTAAAAATTCAGTGATTGTCCAATAAACCTGGAGTCTTGGATTATAAATAACTCCTAGGGGTTTGAGCCACAAATTTTTATTTTGAAAATTGTTGTCGGCCCTAGGTAAGAGGATTCTTCTCCTCTCCCCATGTTTTTTCTTTTTCTTCTTCTTTCTCTCATCCCTGAATTCTGTTCGGCCTAGGAGAGGAAGATCTTCCATCTCGACAAGAGAAACGTCAGAGAGGACGTTCACGAAAGATTAGAACAAACCCTGATGAACCCGAAGGTATGTTTCCGGCGGATTCCTTGTACATAAGATAAAGTATTAGATCTGCATGTTTTCTTGGATTTTCCCCTAGTTTTTCTTAGAAATTATTGTGATGATTGAGATCTAGATAGGGGAAATCTTACACATAAAATGAATCTAAACAGGTTTAAAAACCTTGAAAATAACGACCTGAAATCCGGTGAAAATGCACGGCGGCCGTGTCTAGAAAAGACGACGAAAACGACCCGCGTGGGTATAACGCGGACCGTGTTACCTAATTGATGACGGCGCGAACACAAACCCTAATTGTTACGTGTCATATGGACCCGACGCAGGGCGTGGCCGAGCGCGCCAGGCGTTGTGCGCGTTTGGCAACGTTGTACTGCCAGCGCGGTGCACGACCGGTGGTAGAACGTGCGCCAAGACGTGGCGCGTGCATGGTGGCGTGGTGTGTGTCAAGATGTGGAGCGCGATCAACGGACGTAGGCGACGCGGCACGGACAACGTGTCTCAGATGCATGATGAGCGCGGCGACGCACGGTGGGCGTACGACGAGTGCAAGTGGCACGCGACGGACGGTGTTGAACACAACCGACACGACACGGTGACGACGCAAAACCCTAGAAGAACCCTGATCCACGCCACCCTGGCGCGGCCCGTGTTGAACCTCCAGGACACAATCCGGCGACGTAGACCACGATGATGGACGCGGAGCGTGTTGGATGGGCGCAGAGCATGGCGGACAGACACAGTGCACGGCCAACGGACACAAACTTGGAGCACGACGCAGGACGCGGCGCAGCGCAGAACGTGGGCGAAGCGGAAAAGGGCGTGGCGGCGGTGAAAACCCTAGAACCCACACTGACCGTGTCATCCTGACGCGGACCGTGTTGACCCGATGGGACACGGACCTTATTTTGACCACACGGCCCGCGTCCTAGTCTTAGTGGACAGAAAACAAAATCCTTGATTTAAATCTAGAGAAAATCAAAGGACCTTGTTGAGGTAAGGATGCAAGATTAATAACACAAGTAGGACACCAACCTTGTTTGGAGCCGCAATGTGAATTATATAGGGTGGATAGTGTGGCTACTACTCGATTCCTATTGTTCAGCTAGCTTCCGTTGTTCAACAAAGAGGATTCACGTGCATCCTCCCCTTTTAGGGCATTGGTCGTGGTTAGTGCACCACCTCTAGCAGTCGATGTACTTGAAAGACTCATGAGCGATTAATTAAATTACCCCAAAGTCATCTGAACACATTAATGGGATAAAACCTAAGATTACTAAAGTGACTCATATTAAAGCACTTACACTAATACATGAATCTTGTATCTTGTTTATGTCTTGATGTTGTTCCAGGGCAATTCTATAATCTTTATGTTGTTCCAAGATAGGGTTTACTCTATCTACGTTCTGATGTTGTTCTAGGATATATGATACAATCCTGATTTTGTTCCAGGATCTTATTATTCCCTGATGTTGTTTCAGGGTAGATGTATTCTTGATGTTTTCCCAGGATACAAATGACTTTCTTGATATTGTTTCCAGTTAATGGTAGATATGAACTCCTGATGTTGTCCCAGGAAGTATGACTTTATCTTACACATGCTTAGATTTTGGTGTCTATCATTGTGACTATTGTTAAGTTTGATTTAATGTCATCTTAATATCCATCTCCATGTTGACTCTATCACTTGTCGTATGTACTTAATACCTTACGTACTGAGTGTTTTATGCTCATGAGATATCATTTCTCCTGTGTTGAATCCCACAGGTAACTAGGTTGTGGTGGATCCTTTATGCTGGTGGTGTGTGCGACGGCTAACGCTCGTGGTGGATACTACTGCACATGGATGGGTCTTTGAGTCTCTTTTATCATTAGGTCTCTCTATTTTCAGTTTATTGAGTTGTATGGCTATTAGCCCGGATATTGCACTCCTTATTTTTTAGAGACATGTAGACTCCTTATTTGTTTATCTTCCGTATTTTATCTATTGAACCTTTTAGTCATCTCAACCTTGTTTCATTTTCGTATATTTATTTCATAAATTTTTATTGAATAGTCAAAAGGTTAAAGAATAAGTCAGAGGATAGCGTACCCAAGTCCACATCTTGGCCACGTGGTGGGGTGTGGGTTTGGGGGCCCTTACATTATGCGTACATTAAGGCTCCGCTTGATTTTGAGAATCAGGTTCAAATTTTGACTTAATTTTTTGTTGATCCTTATCATTTATAGTAAACAATGATGAATCTAGGATCCCGAGAGTGTTTTGATGATTACAAATTTGTAAGGGAACTTAGTCTGTACTAATGAACTTGTT
>LTAE01009214.1:3234-19021 GCA_001647135.1 Pontederia paniculata
GTTCGCCACCACCTGTGGCCGACCTGCTTGACACTGTGCCATCTTCCTTCTTCAACTACTTTGGTCGCCCACTGATTGCACCTCAATCACCTCGGACGTCCACTCCTGGCATTGAAGATTCGTCAAGATCCTTCGGTCGACCGACCTGACTTGTGCACCACTCCCTTCAACTTCTCTAAACACCTGCTGACTGCACCTTAGTCGTCTGGTCGTCCACTTCAGGAAATGAAGGCTTGTCAAGATCCTTCGGTCGCCCGCTGCACCTTGATTCGACCGACTTGACCTGGCCATCACCTTTGGCACATATGTGATCGCACATTGATTCCTCCTGAATCCTTTGGGCGCCCGCAGCTTCTCCTCGTGGATACTTCGGGCGTCCGCTCATTCCACACTGAGATCCTCGGACGTCCGCTCCTTCCTCTATCAGTACTTTGGCCATCCGCTCACTTCCCAATAAGATCCTCGGACATTCGACAGGTCCGGACATTCGCTCATTTCCCTCTGAAACTTCGGACGTCCACTTTCTTCACCTGACATTCTCCGGACGTCCACTGACACCTCGCCAGATTCTTTGGACGTCCATTCATTTTGTCAGCTATCCTGGTCGACCGCTACTCTAGCTCTTCAGACTTCGGACGACCTTTGACATTCCATCGGCCGTCCGCCAATCCTGTGATCGTCTGATCTCCAACCTTCATCGGTCTTGACAAACTCCTGGATGCCCGCTTGTCTTCTCACCAAGACCCTGGACGTCCTTTGTCTTCACCTGATGTCCAATGGACGTTCGCACTTCACCTGCGGTCTACCATTCTTCTGTCTGCTGTCTACCTTGGTCGTCCGCTGCTTCTACACTTAGATCCTTCGGACGTCCACTCCAGCCTTGGCAATCTTCTGGTCATCCACTGTCTCCACCCTGAGCTCTTTGGACGTCCATTGCCTTCTTCGTCAATCTTTCGATCGTCCGCTCTTCAACTTCGGACAACCTCTTCTCTGCTTAGCCAAGACTCTTCTTCGGCTAAGTCTTCATTGGGCGTCCACTTCCCTGTACCGCCCGTTCTCCATCCTTAGGTTATAAAGGTGTTGCCTTCGGTCGCCCATTCTCATCATCGGGCGACCTCTCCTATTAAGCTCATTTCTTCGGTCGTCCCCTTTATATCTTTGGTCGATCGTTCATCCTTTTGCTCCTCTTCTCATGCATTCTCCTTCAATATTGGTCGACCACTTCATATGCTTAGGACGACCACTGCACACACAGAGTTCTTTTGATATTTCTTCTGTGTGCATAGGTCGTCCACTCCTTTAACTTCAGTCGACCTTTCATATTTTGAACTTGAATATCCTGTTTCAGAAATCAGCTCAACATGTTCATCAGTTCAAACTAAGTTCCCTTACAAATTTGCGGTCATCAAAACAATCTCGGGATTCTAGATTCAACAAGATTCATGTCTAGAAATACAGATGAGGCGAACCAACTGATCGAAAGAGTCATCAAGACCCACCAAGAACGTCCAGAAGATCAGGTAAACAGAAAGTGACCTGAAGAATGAAGCATTGCCTCCAACCCTGTAAAGCTAGATCCGATCTCAACCCAAATAGAAGGCCTCATCAACCTCTTCCAGAAGATGTTGGAGAAAAAGAACGACAACACTTCTTCAAGCCAGAAGATATTTGCAGCCGAAGCATACCCTAACCAAACCCCTCTACCTTTTATTTGGTTTGAGCAAGCTGGATGATCGGGCATGAAACTGCACAATGTCAAGTTGTAACCTACAATGTCCATGAAGTCCAAGATGAATAAGTGGACACAATTGCAATATTCAGCCAAAATCAAGTCGCAAGAAGGCAATTTCAAGGTTTACCTTGGATCAAGGGACACCCAAACATGTCGTATAGAAGCCATAACTACCAACAAATGCCTCAGGCCAAAAACTTCAAACAAAACCAGTACCCTTAGCAAAAAAATCAACAACAACTGACCTTACCTGCACCGCAACAATACCTAGCACTACCTCCGACCCAGCCTTCAGAAAAGTCAACCCTTGAAACCATGATGGAAAGCTTCCTAAAGTAGCAAAGTGAAGCAATGAAGTAGAAGAACGATACAATGAGAACACAGACTGAAACCTTGAGATAAATGTTCATCAAGATCGATGGACTCACATGCCACAACAAGATTATTGGAGAACCAAATAGCACAACAAGCAAGCTTTGCCACAAGGCCTCCAGGAATGTTCCCGGGGCAACCTGAAATCAATCCCTGAGAACAATGTCAAGTTGTGTCCCTCGGTTGTGGAAAACAACTAGAAGAACTCGTGAAAAAGCAAGCCCAACCTGAGACAATTGAAGTAAACCCCAAAGGTGTTGAATCAAGGTCCGAGCTAGAAGCCAACCTCAAGGAGAGCCCCTAGCCGAAGCAAACCTTCAACCATAATTCCAGAGCCTAGCTCCCAGTCGACCGAACATCCAAAAGATAATTCAAAAGCAAGCCTTACCCCAGAAGCTTCGGTACTAGTGATGCATGCATTTTATAACATATTTTAGGGCCTGCATTAGGCATGATTGTCATTTCGGCATTGCATGCATCTATTTTATTCTTTATTTGTTCATATTATTTCGAGTCATGATTCTACTCTTGTTGGTGACTACTTTGCAGGAAATCAACTAAAAATTCTAAGGTCTGGAATCAACTCACAAAAGAGCGCATTCGAAACGAGGAAATCAATTTCAAGTACTCATCACGGGTCGTGACAAGTCATTACGGGCCGTGATGAAGGTAATAAAGGAGCAAAATGAGCCGTCACGAAGCATTATGCAGCATCACGACCTATCCAGCAGCCAGTGCGATTTCAACCCAGGCGTCACGGGCCGTTATATTGTGTTACGGGCCGTTATGAAGAAGGTCTCAACCGCAGCTTCACATTACGACCCTTGCCGAAGCTCCAATTCAGAATTCCCAGGGGTCACGGGTCGTTACATTATGTTAGGGGTCGTAAGTCATGGAAAATGTAAAGTTCCAGCATCAAATATCCCGAGTTATGGGCCATTACAGTTCATCACGGGCCGTGATATGTGACATCACGGGCCACGACATTCCATCACGGTATGTGATCTACTCTGTTACAGCCCATAACAACATGTGCAGTTTCGTCCGTTTCCGCTCAAACTCGAATCTTTTGAAGGAATTTCGATGGGAAAAGATTTCTAAACCTATCCAAACTCTTTGGGGATCAAAAGGAAATATTATTTATCATATTTGAAGGAGTTTTAAAGGAAAATTCTCAGCCACAGATTGTTACAAATTCAACTAGAGATTTCCTTATCTTTGGATGGAAAGATTTCCAAACTTTATCAAACTCTATGGAAACCCTAGAAACACCTTGAGGGCTATAAAAACAATGGAGAACAAGAAGATATCATTACATTAGAGATATTCATATTATTATTTACAGTACAGAGAGACGAATTTGAACAGAAGAAGGCAGAGAGATCTACCCGAAGCCTGGAGAAAAATTCAGATCTTTTGGAGGCAAAGAAGAGCAAAGAATTGAAGTTCTTCCGCAAAGATCTACAGTTTGATTTCTTATTTTCTTTGGAAGAACTATTGTCTTATTTAGTTATCTTTGTTAGGAACTTCTGAATCCTATTTGAGATTGAATCTTAGTGATTTGTTTCTTTTAGAACACGATTGTTGTTTTTAATGCTTTATTTTCTCTATGATGATCATGAGATTTGATTATTGATTGTTTAGTGTAATTGATTTCATTGGTCTGAGCATTAGAGGGATTGATCTTTGAATTCTAAGTCATAGCAATTCGTGTCATAATCTAGATTACTCGCGGGAGATTCAGATTGTGTGGCTTGTTGATTGGACTTGCTTAAGCGGTCAACAGTATATGTTTTGCATCGTTAAAACATCTTAGATTAGGAATTGTTTGGGGTGGATTGGCTTGAACGTCCTCAACAAATCTGAATCTAGGGTAGGTGGTTGCGTTTGTTTAGAGGATCACATTTTAAACAATTCTTAGTCCATCATTAGAAGCAATTCTGATTCAATCTGATTTAGTGGTCAAATAGAGTCCTAAATCTTTCAACTTAATCTGAATTGATTTCATCTGACCTCATCTCTGGAATTTTATCTTTTCTTATCTATGTTTTCTGAACTAAAAAATGAATTTGATCTTTTCTCAATCACATTTGGAATTAGATAAGGCTAGGTTACATTAGTTCCCGTGGGTTCGACATCCTTACTCTTTTCACTTTATTACTTGAACGACTAGTGTGCTTGTTAGTATATTTAGAACGCATCAAGTTTTTGGCTCTGCTGCCGGAGATTTGATATAGGTCAAAAAAAGTCACATCAAGTTTTTGGTGCCGTTGCCGGGGATTAGTTGTTAACTTACTTATCTTATATCATTAGTAATTTGAGATTTTTATTTTCTATTTTCTGTCACGTGAGAATAATTATTGCGTATACCTTCACGTGTTTGTTAGTGTTGTGTTAAGTTTCAGGTTATATCATTTTACACAACTTGATCAATTAAGTACCCTCAATGGCAAAGAAGTAAGGAAAATCAAAAGCACAAGCTGAGGGCAAGAACAAAATTTTGAAACAAGATGGAGTCCATGGACAAGCTAAACTTGAAAAGTGTGAAGCATCACCGAGCCATCAACAAAAGGACACACCATAAATTATTCAAGTTGGAATCAATCTCCCAGGACAAAGTGCTAGCAAGCTATCCTGTCAACATCAAGAAAGAAGACATATCAACAGATCCGCTTGCCATGTTGGCACATATGGTGGGCATGCTGGTGCAGAAAGTCTCTATGCAAGAAGAGTATATCAAAAGCATGAAGAATCAAATTTCAGAAATCAAAGGACACAATATTAGAGACAGGTGGTATCCTCAAATCATCAATAGAGTCAAAGGTCAAGTTGGAGGACATGCTTAGTCAAGTTGTATCAACAATTCAACACAAATTTATTCAGCAAGACCAACTAATCAACAATTTGGAGGCTCAATTGACACAAATAAAAGATCAGATCNTCGCAATTCCCCTCATTCTCAGAATTAAACATCAATTGAAGGCGTCGAGTCTACAACGTTAAATAATGGCGCTTGTTTGGAGGCAACCCAATTCTCACTTTTCTTTTAGTTTTTATTTGGTTTTACTTAGGTCATGTGTTTTATGATCTCTCACAAAATTTCTTCAAGTTTTGTTGTGACCAGGTCCTAGGTGAATAAAGGAGAATTTTGAGCACAAAGGAGAGCTATCAGACTCATCGTAGAATATTTCAAGAACTTCTAGCCATAACACAAGCAAGCAATCTCCAAAAAGTGCCTTTCTTCAACACAATTCCAGTCATCAAATCCTAGTCCTGGTCGTCACCAAGGCGTCTGTTTGCCTTGGTCATATTCTAAGCCTTAGCACCTGTCGCCTCTCATGTCATGGGCCGTGATGCACCGTCACAGGCCATGATACCTGAAATTACACCCGGCAAGCAACTCACGGCTGCAACTCCAACTTTTCAGAACATCTCACGTGTTGTAACTTCCTTTCACGGCCCGTAAACTAATTCTTGAAGCCACTTTCCACTCGTGACAGGCTGTGATGCTAAATCACGAGTCGTAACACCTAGAAGCCGAGACATCCACAAATCATCATGGGCCGTGACATTCTATCACGGGCCGTAAATCACATCTGGCAGAACCTCCACCTGAAAAATATCCCGACCCACGACCCGTGAGCTTCATTACGACCATCTGGTGAGACTGTAACACACTTACAGGTCGTTACAACTGACAACGGGCCGTGATGATCATTATTTCGCCAGCCTGCAGCAGTGCATCCTAACCCAACACGCCCCGCAACAACCATCACGCGCCGCAAAACCTCATCTCACGGGTTGTAACCTCGTTTCCCGGCCCATGACAATATGCATTTCAGATTCTGCTGCTCCTACCTTAGCCGTTATAGCGCTTCACGCTTGGGATCCACTCCTTCACGGCCCGTAACCCGATGTAACGGGCCGTGACTAGCATGGCCAACTCCAGAACCCTTAAAACAAAAATCAACCCTTTGGATGTGGACCTGTCGACTGTTCTGGTAATGTATTTTCTTCCGTTATGTATTTCAATCTAACTTCTATGCAGGGAGACAGCTAGGGACATCCAGGATCATCTCGAGAGAATGGAGATTATGGTCCGACGCATACATGATTATCATGTGGATCAATTATCACGAAGCGTGACTATTCTACCAGAACCCGTAGCCATCGCTACCACAGGAGTATATCAGGTCGTGTCTGTTCTTTTCTATTTTCTTGAGTCATTTTTACTTTATTTTCATGCATTCTGTTTACCTCCCTTCGGTTAGGCCTAAACACTAAGGATAGTGTTCGGTTTAAGCTTGGGGGTANTGTTCTTTTCTATTTTCTTGAGTCATTTTTACTTTATTTTCATGCATTCTGTTTACCTCCCTTCGGTTAGGCCTAAACACTAAGGATAGTGTTCGGTTTAAGCTTGGGGGTAGTTGCATCCTCATGCATCATATTTTTTTAGGTTTTGCATTTTTTATATTTTTTATTGTTATCATATTATTGAAAATCCCAAAAAAAATTGAAAAAAATTGAAAATTTTGAAAAATCCAAAAATATCATTTACATCTTATTATCCCTTGTTAACATCTTATTGTCTCTCTTATCAAACTCGAGGACGTCTTTTTAGATCTATGAAATTCAATTGCTACTCTATTTACTGTTTATCACTTGAGACTTCAATTTTGGAACTTGAGTCTTGTTACTTAGAACTATGAATTGTTAGACTGTAGTCTTGCTCAGCATTTTATATTCTTATTTATTTAGGCTTGAGAGTGATAGCAATTTTATTGAACATATAAGTATCTTGTGGGCTTATCATGAAAAAAAATTAGTTAAAAAGATATATATTGGAAAAATTAGCATTATTTGAAAATTGAATATTTGAAAAAATTGAGAGCAATTTGATGCTCTAAGTATTCTTTGGAACCTTGATGAGTTCGGGAAAGTAAGCTCGAGGGGTCCCTTAACACCTGTTGCCCTAAGGTCATTTATCCTAGGAGTCATCAGTTGAAAGCCCGCTACACGGACCACCATGTGCAATATAAAGAATTACTTAAGTATCAACTTGAGTTCTCTTTAATTCAACTCTTTACACAAAACATGGAAATGTTTGAGTGAGTACACCCATAGGGGACCTTAAATCCTGGTGACCTAAGGCTAATTGATCTGGGATCCATCGGTTGAAAGCTCATTACAGGAGCTTCCCTTTTTGAAGATGAGAATTTGCATTAAAAAAATTGATTACTAAGAAAAAAGTATAAGCCTACTTGATACTTGCATATTCAATACTAGTGCTCTTGATAGACTATTTTCTTTTTCACAAGGCTAAGATTTAGATATTTTAATATGTTTAAGATTTAGAAATTCTATGTTGTTGACTCGGGTAAAGGTGATAGGCTCTTGTGATACACATGTAAGAGGGTGGTAGGAGAAAAGTATTGGTCTTACAAGATGTAGATTATTATGCAATTGTCTTGAGTCTTCCTTTGTGCTTGCTTGAGGACAAGCAAGATCTTAAGCTTGGGGGTATGTGATGCATGCATTTTATAACATCTTTTAGGACATGCATTAGACATGATTTTGAGTCATTTTGGCATTGCATGCATCTATTTTATTCTTTATTTGTTCATATTATTTTGAGTCATGATTCTACTCTTTGTTGGTGACTATTTTGCAGGAAATCAACTAAAAATGCTAAGGTCTGGAATCAACTCACAAAAGAGCGCATTCGGAACGAGGAAAACAATTTCAAGTACTCGTCACGGGTCCTGACAGGTCATTACGGGCCGTGATGAAGGTAATGAAGGAGCAAAATGAGCCGTCACAAAGCGTTATGCAGCATCACGTATCCAGCAGCCAGTGCGATTTCAACCCAAGCGTTACAGGCCGTTATATCGTATTATGGGCCATTATATCATATCATATTACGGGCCGTTATGAAGAAGGTCACGATCGCAACTTCACATTACGACCCGTGCCAAAGCTCATTCAGAATTCCCAGGTGTTACGGGTCGTTACATTATGTTACGGGTCGTAAGTCATTGAAAATGCAAAGTTCCAGCGTCAAATAACCCGAGTTATGGGCCGTGATATGTGACATCACGGGCTGTGATATGTGACATTACGGGCCACGACATTCCATCATGGGCCGTGATTTCCTCTATTACAGCCCATTAAATCTGTTACAACCCATAACAAACATGTGCAGTTTAGTCCGTTTTCACTCAAACTCGAATATTTTGGAGGAATTTCGATGGGAAAAGATTTCTAAACCTATCCAAACTCTTTGGAGATCAAAAGGAAATATTATTTATCATATTTTAAGGAGTTATAAAGGGAAAATTCACAGCCACATATTGTTACGAATTCAACTAAAGATTTCCTTATCTTTGGCTGGAAAGATTTCCAAACTTTGTCAAACTCTATGGAAACCCTAGAAACACCTTGAGGGATATAAATACACATGGAGAACTAGAAAATATCATTACATTAGAAATATTCAGATTATTATTTACAGGATAGAGAGACGAATTTGAAGAGAAGAAGCCAGAGAGATCTACCCGAAGCTTGGAGCAAAATTCAGATCTTTTGGAGGCAAAGAAGAGAAGAGAATTGAAGATCTTCTGCAGAGATCTATAGTTTGATTTCTTATTTTCTTTGGAAGAACTATTGTCTTATTATCTTTGTTAGGAACTTCTGAATCCTATTTGAGATTGAATCTTAGTGATTTGTTTCTTTTAGAACACGATTGTTGTTTTTAATGCTTTCTTTTCTCTGTGATGATCATGAGATTTGATTATTGACTGTTTAGTGTAATTGATTTCATTGGTCTGAGCATTAGAGGGATTGGTCTTTGAATTCTATATCATAGCAATTCGTGTCATAATCTAGATTACTCGCGGGAGATTCAGATTGTGTGGCCTGTTGATTGGACTTGTTTAAGCGGTCAATAGTATAAGTCATCGGTAAAGCATCTTAGATTAGGAATTGTTTGGTGTGGATTTCCTTGAACGTCCTCAACAAATCTAAATCTAGGGTAGGTAGTTGCGTCTGTTTAGAGGATCACATTTTAAGCAATTCTTAGTCCATCATTAGAAGCAATTCTGATTCAATCTGATTTAGTGGTTAGATAGTCCTAAATCTTCCAACTTAATCTGAATTGATCTCATCTGACCTCATCTCTGGAATTTTATCTTTTCTTATCTTTGTTTTCTGAACTAAAAATTGAATTTGATCTTTTCTCAATCACATTTGGGATTAGATAAGGCTAGGTTACATTAATCCTTGTGGGTTCTACATCCTTACTCTTTTCACTTTATTACTTGAACGATGAGTGCACTTGCTAGTGTATTTAGAACGCATCAAGTTTTTGGCTCTGCCGTCGGAGATTTGATATAGGTCAAAAAAAGGTGCATCAACTAGATCTAAGGTTCGTACCTTTCCTCTAGAGGTTGATGAAGACTCAAAGTAATGAACAATTCGAAAGATTTATGGGGGTACTCAAGAAATTATATGTCAACATTCCCTTTGCTGAGGCAATACAACAGATGTCGTCCTACTCCATATTCTTCATGGACATACTTTCGACGAAGAGGAAGATAGATCTCCATGAGATGGTGGCCTTAACTGAAGAAATAAGTGCGGTCATACAGAACAAGCTTTCCCCAAAACTGAAAGATCCAAGTAACTTCTCGATTCCATGTGAAATCGGGAACCTCAGGGTCAGCAAGGCCCTATGCGATCTGGGAGCCAACGTATACCCCTCTCTCTATAGGAAGCGCAAGGACAGAGATTTTGACTTAAAACCCACTAACATGACTTTACAGCTTGTTGACAAATCGATGAAGTACCCCCAAGGCATCTTGGAGGACATCCCCATCAAGTTTGAGAAGTTCTATATCCCTACAGACTTTGTGGTCTTAGACATGGAGGAAGACATGAACACACCCCTAATCCTGGGAAGGCTTTTCCTGGCCACAGCTGATTCCATCATCGACATGAAAAGTGGAACGCTTTCTTTCCAGGTGGGGGAAGATAAGATCAAATTCAACTTGGCCCAAGCGATGAAGTACCATGCTTACGATAGTGTGCATGAAGTTTCAATCCCTAAAGATGAGATGATCCAAAAAAGTTTCAGCGGTGGTCCTCACTAAGGATCCACTTCATAAAAAGCTTGATTCTAGATGAAGACCAGCTGGATGATCCTGACTCGACCCTGTTCACGAAGCTCCTCGACCCAGGACAAGAAGATGAGGTCCCACATGCGACAGCTTACCCAGTAGAAAGCTTGGACCCAGGAGAGCTACTCAACTTTTCAAGCCCTAAGAAGGCACCTCAGGAAGAGATGAAACAATTACCCTCTACCCTCAGGTATGAATTTCTTGGTCCAGACTCCACTTATCCTGTAATAGTTAGCTTTGCCTTCACCTCAGACCAAACTGACCAATTGCTTGAAGTACTCAGGAGGTATAGGGAAGTTAAAGCTTACACCATGGCTGACATCAAGGGCCTGAACCCATCTCTATGCATGCATAGAATACCCCTTGAAGAAAATTCCAAGCCCTCGATCGAAGGGCAATGACGGACGAACCCGAACCTTCAGCAGGTAGTCAAGAAGAAGATATTTAAGTTGCTAGACTCCTGCCTAACCTATCCTATCTCGGATAGCAACTGGATCAGCCCAATCCAGGCAAAGAGATATGACCATAGTAAAAAATGACATGGGTGAACAGATTCCATCAAAAACCACCACAGGTTGGAGGATGTGTGTAAACTTTAGAAAGCTAAATAAGGCAACCCGAAAAGACCACTTCCCCTTACCCTTCATTGACCAAATTTGAAAGATTGGTCAAGCATGAGTATTTTTGCTACATTGATGGCTTCTCGAGCTTCCTTTAAATACCCATCTACCCAGCCAACCAAGAAAAGACCACATTTACATGCTCCTATGGTACCTTTACCTATAGGAGAATGCCCTTTGGTCTCTGTAATGCACCTGCAGATTTTCAAAGATGTATGATTGCCATTTTTTTCTTATTCTATTGTAAAGATTATGGAGGTATTCATGGATGACTTCTCGGTCTATGGATCCTCCTTTTCTAGTTGTCTAACTCATCTTGAACCAGTGTTGCACAGGTGTAAGGAAGTTAACTTAGTGCTGAACTAGGAAAAATATCACTTTATGGTTCAGCAAGGTGTACTCTTGGGACATGTAATCTCGAACCAAGGCATCGAAATGGACCCTGCGAAGATTGAAGTCATCTCGAAATTACCCCTACCTATAATGTCAGGAGCATCCAAGGTTTCTTGAGGCATGCCAGTTCTTACTGGAGGTTCATCCAAGACTTTTAAAAAATAGCCAATCCCTTGACTGATTTACTACACAAAGATGCCTAGTTCATCTTCGACGAAACTTGCCTCGCAGCTTTCAAAAAGATCAAAGACGCCATGATCTCAGCTCTGATCATGCAACCTCCATACTGAACTTTGCCCTTCGAGATCATATGCAACGCCAGCATAACGCTGTGGGAGCAGTCCTCGACCAAAAGAAAGACAAACTCCATCATGTCATCCATTACGCCAACAAGACTCTTGATCCAACTAAGCAAAACTACACCACACCGAGAAGGAGCTACTAGTTGTGGTCTATGTCATGGACAAATTCAGGCCTTACCTCATCGGCTCCAAGGTCATAGTGCATACTGATCAAATGGCGCTAAGGCACCTGTTCTCCAAAAAGGAAGCTAAACCTAGACTCATCAGATGGGTGCTGGCTTTGAAAGAGTTTGACCATGAAATCAAAGATCGGTGTGGAGTTGAAAATTAGGTTGCCGACCACCTGTCCAGGTTGCAGCATTCACCTGACTTCAAGGATAATTCAACCCCCCATCCGAGATTCACTCCCTAATGACTACCTGCTAGCCCTCATCTGCCGAGATCCACCATGGTTTGCCGACATTGCAAACTACTTGGCAGCCAAGATGATACCTCTAGATCTGACCCATCAGCAAAAGAGAAGATTCTTATTTGAGGCTCGAAACTACTTTTGGGATAACTCCATGCTTTTCAAGGGATGCCCTAATGGACAGCTATGATGATGCATATCAGGAGAAGAAATTTTCAAAATCATAGCCGAATATCACAGCCCACCCTATGGAGGTCATGGCGGAACCCAAAGAACCACCACAAATATTCTGCAAGTCGGATTCTATTAGCCCACCATGTTCAAGGATGTTCATGCTTACGTCTCATCATGTGACGTCTGCCAGAGATCACGCAACATCGGGAAGCGCCAAGAAATGCCCCAAAATGAAATTCAAGCCGTAGAGATTTTTGACATCGGGGGATTGCTTACATGGGTCCTTTCCCAAGTTTAGGCCCCTACAAGTATATTCTGGTGGCGTTCGACTACTTCTCCAAATGGGTAGAGGCAATCCCGACCACAAGGTGTGACTTTGCCTCTATCCAGAAGTTCTTCACGAAGACAATCTTCCCAAGGTTCGGAATGCCTAGATTTTCTATAAGTGATGGGGGAAGACACTTTCTGGAGAATCAGTTTGAGGCAATGCTGAAGAAATATGTAATATCTCATAAATTCTCAACCTCATACCATCCGTAGACATGCAAACAAGTTGAAGTGAGCAACCAACATATCAAGGCCATCCTCGAAAAGATGTTATCGAGGTTAAGAAAAGACTTGAGCTCCAAGCTTTCAGATGAACTGTGGGCATACCGAACAACTTGTAAGACTTCCCTAGGATCAAACCCTTACAAGCTTGTATTTGGGAATGCATGTCACCTACTAGTTGAGCTCGAGCACAGGGCTTACTATGCTATCAAATACCTGAACCTCGACTTGCAAGCTTCTTGTGAACAAAGAAAGCTCCAACTGAATGAATTAGATGAGATCCAGCACTAAGCTTATAAGAATGTCAGCATATACAAGCAAAAGACCAAGTTGTTGCTTGACAGCCAGATCCAAAGAAGGGAGTTCAATAAAGGTGACCTCGTGCAGCTTTCCAACTCCAAGCTCTGTTTCTTCCCTAGAAGGCTGAGGTCAAGATGGTCGGATCCCTTCATCATCAATAAGGTTTACTCACCAGTGGTTGTTGAACTTAGAAATGAGAAAGGGGAGCTATTCATGATAAATGGACAAAGGATCAAGGCTTACCTTATGGGGTCAACCAAAGATCCACCAGAAGAGCTTCAGTTTCAAACCCCACTAGACGAACCATAGAGGAAGAAAGTCTAGCCAAGGACTTTAAAGAATGTGCTATCTGGGAGGCAACCCAAAGTTTTATTTACTAAGCTTTGTTTCATTTTGCAGGAATAAGACTACCAACTTGTTCAGTTCGACCCGACCTCTTCAGTTAGGGATTGAATAGAGCACCTAGGGGTTACACCCAACTCCTTATGACCTTAACCCAAAACTTTTTTCAGGCCAACAACCCACACCCCAACATCTAAACTCCAGTAACCTCTCCCATCTTGAATTCTTCTTATCTCTACCTTGAGGTACGAGTATGTGATGAACTTCACACCCTGGGCACCGCACCAGAGTATTCTCGAATGAAATGTGTGGGCTAGTGTTGTGGGGAACCCAAAACTTGATTACTCCTCTGTTCACGACAAGAGTATTGCCGCACGTGCACCTTCAGCATCCAAGTTGGGTATTCCTAGAAGAAGAGAAAAGCCCGTATTGACGGGATCAAGTCACACCCTTTCAAAGACAAACCAGAAAAGTGTATGTAGGTTGAGCTAGAAAATCTATAGCATGTGAGAAAAAAGATGGGGTAGAAAACAATTGAGGGAACTAAGCTTAAATTTCACACCTCTTTTATGAAAAATTGACATCCAGTATTTGCAGAGGAAGGGCCTTAGGTCTAAGATACAGGTTGAAAGCAGTAGTTGGATAGGTTGGGGTTTGCCTATTTTCAAGCCCTTTCCGTGGGTTTCAATGAACCCTGTTCAGAGTCTTAATCGGATAATAATATGTAAATAGTGCTTTGGGCTTGAAAATCGTAGGTTTAAATAAATTGACACATTGTTTATTTTGTGACCGAACTCAATTCCAACTCTTTGGTCTTAATTTCTCTAATTATTTGCTTGAGGACAAGTAAGAGTTCAAGTTTGGCGGAATTTGATGACAAAGAAATTTATACTCCAAATACAAGCCCAAAATCAAGTTCGAACTCGCACTTTTTGGAAATATTATTTGCTTGATTTCTATCTATTTCCATATTTTAATAATCCAGCACCTTAATATTCAAATTTTGATACTATGGATTGATTTGAGAGGAATCACGATTAGTTTGTGCAGCTCGGATCCGAGAAGATCAGCAAGCCCGAATATTCTGGTGGATTTTACGGAGCGCAGAAGATCTTACCTACCATAACAGCCCAAGCCGAGATTTTACCTGCCATAACAGCCCATATCTTACCTGCCATAATAGTCCAAGCCGAGATTTTGGGAGACAATTTTGGAAGTTCATGCCATAACAACCCATATCTTACCTGCCATAACAACCTAGGCCAAGATTTTGGGAGACAATTTTGGAAATTCACTGCTAGCTTGGAGCACTGATGCGAAAAATGCAAACACAAGCAAATCAATGCTAGCAAGTACACTAGTCGTTCAAGTAATAAAGGGTTTAGAGTAAATATTGTCGATCCCACGAGGAACTAAGGTAACTATCTAATCATAGAGGTTAGTAGGAGATGAACATAAAACTGTTGAATGGGTGATTTCTCATAAACTAAATTTATAAAAATGATAATTACAATGATAATTGGATGATGACTAGGGCTTGGATGAAAAACATATAAGAACCAAAACAAGTACTTCTCACAAAATTAATTATATGCACTTTATGCTCACAAGTTAACTCTTCAGACAGATTAGGAATACTTAAAAATATGACATTCCTTAACATATATGTCAACTATCTAGATGAGATAATCTATCAAATACTCTTTAACGGATCTACCTTCCAGATTATACACAAAGGATGCATGCAAGTAATTTCCTAGACAATTAAATTACCTTTAACGGGTTAACCTAACAGACCACACACTATTACGTCCTTAACAGAGCATAACAACATGACATGGATTGCAAAAACGAATACTACATAGTTAATGATCAAACATAAATTCGCAGGAATTCTAGGGAAACATGTTCATGAAAAGCAACTGAAATTTATAACACAATTTGTGAAAGAATATATAGGTTCTTGTTGAATCTAGGATCCCGAGAGTATTTTGATGATCACAAATTTGTAAGGGAACTTAGTTTGTACCAATGAACTTGTTGAGCTGATTTCTGAAACATGATATTCAAGTTCAGAAGTTGTTAGATCGACCACGGAAGACATTTCAGAAGAATCACATATGTGCAGTGGTCGTCCAAAGAATATAAATTGGTCGACTAATATTGAAGGAGAATGCATGAGAACTGGGATCAGAGGCTGACCGGTCGACCAAAGATCAAGGAAGGACGACCGAAGTAAAGGGCTTAATGGTAGAGGTCGCCCGATGATGAGAAATGGGTGACCAAAGGCAACACCCTTACATCAGAAGGTGGAGAACGGATGGTCCAAGGAGAAGTGGACGCCTAGAAAAGACTTAGCCGAAGAAGGAGTCTTGGCTAAGCAGAGAAGAGGTCGCCCGAGGTTGAAGAGCGAACGACCG
>LTAE01009215.1:0-19021 GCA_001647135.1 Pontederia paniculata
TCCAGAGTTCATGTAATGATCAAGTCTCCAAGTGAGAGATTGTTGGAGATAGCAGATGGAGACTGATCATCCAATCCCTACTGGCGCCGATGGGGGTTCGGGGGCGGAGCCCCTAGAAAAATACATCTTCAGTTTTCAAAAAAAGAGGTTAACTTCCAGATGTCTTCAACGATGCCTCTTAATCACCATGAACATGCTTGCTGCTTGTTGATTGTTGGAGATAGCAGATGGAGACTGATCATCCAAATTTTTCTAGGGGTATATATGTAATTTCATTATTTTGTGGACGGTTGCCATAGCTCCATCATATATATGTTATCTTTGGAGCGGTTATGTACTCTGGTGGTTTTGAACATCAACATAGTGAAAAACTCTCTGCGACGGCCGTGGACGTAGGAGATCCATCACCGAACCACGTAAAATCTGTGTGTGATTTTCTGTGTTTCTTATGATCTTTCTATACTTGTTCTTCATATTTCCCAACATTGATAATAGCCACAACTGTGGAACAATCCGACTCAAGCAATAAGTTTCATATATAGAGATGATCTTCAATAACTCTATGTTTTCAACATTGTAAAAAGAATTTTGTACCCAACTTTCTGTGTGCTCCAATTATAACTGATGATTTATATAATATGAACTCTGTGAAGATGGTGGCATGAAGTTTTTGAGGGTTAAGAACTGAAATTGGTTATTGATAGAAATCATTCAGATTATTCGACATAGCATACAAATTGATGGAAATGCTCAGGCCTTTGTCCTCTTTTCTCAATCTAAAAACAAATCCATGGAAATGAACAGATGAGGAATTGTCATAAAAATTGTACCAAGTTCTCTTTCAGTACTGGTATCCCAATCAACACAAAATAGCCTACTTAGACATAACAATGTGAAGCTTCCGAACTCTAAATGCACCCACAAATCAACAAGATGTAAAACAATCAAATACAATTTTTAAACGAAGTCATGCTACAAGAATTGCAGACCCTCGAACTAAGCTACAAAAACGTATGCACCTCTGAGCGATCTGCTTGGAAAGTTGATGGTACCGTGAACTTAACAAAAATATTCACTGTAGATAAGAGGCATTTGGTCCCAGAAGGATGTAACGATAATCATTTTGATCTGCCAAAATGCAGAAAATTGTTACAGCGCTGCCATACAAAAAAGGAGATTAAGAATTTGTCAGTGTTATCCTAGAAAAGAGGAGGTTTTTGGAAGACATCAAGAAAGCATCAATATCAGCATTATGAAACTAACAGAGCAAAGCATGATTTCTTATGGCACTCAATGTTTAATGAAATGTGCATATTAGCAGAGTTTGAACACAACCCTGTACCATGGTACATTAACACCATAGGCATTTAAAACCTTGCTTTTGAATACTAAAGGCACTATATTTAGACTCTGTTTATTTTAGTGAAAACAAATTGATAAGAAAATATTTCTTTAAGAAAGTAAATTATGATAAAATAGTTTACTTTCCTGTGTTTGAAATACAACATTCAACCTTTTCTAATTAATGGGAAAATATTTTCTGATTGATAGAAATCAGTTTTCAAGAAAACATTTTCATCAGAACGATCAGAGCCCTACCCTTAGTGTTGGTTTAGCTTCCACACCAACCTAGCAGCATATTTTAAGACAAATTACTATAATACAAGTTCGATGGTCTGAGTGACAATGTACATATTATAACAAAATAAGCCGGAGTTCTACCTTGATACAAAAAACAAGCATATCCTTAGTTGCTCTGATTATCAGCCATGCCTACGTTTAGCCCTGCGACGTGCATGGTTCGCATGGCCACTTTGTTCTGCTGCCATACAATCTTTACCACTAGATGTGCAGTAACAAGTTAAAGTCAACCCAAATTCATGCTTTCACATAATATAATTGTAAAACAGAAGTAATCCTATAAAAAGAAACTAGGGAACACAACTCACCATAAAATATCTGATAAAAGTGTGTAAACAAGAAAAAATGGTAACACCAGTAGCGCAGAAGCCTGTAATCATATGAATAATATGTAATAAACTGAGGAAATATTAAAACTCACAAGCTGTTCCAATTAGATAAAGGGTGCTGGTATATACCATAAACCACACCAGTTCTTTGGTTGCAAGAGACTTGGTTAATTCATGTTTCTGCAAGTGTTCTTGGATGCCTGCTTGAACCTATGACATAATAACATCAAATTACTATTAACAAGTACCAAATATCGATAAAACATGTGAGCTTTACAGACATTCGAGAATAAGATTCAACACTCCAAATGGTTCATCCACATATTAGGATTGGCTCACACATGTTAGGATTTGCACAATAACCAACTTCGGCACATCAAACCAGCACCTTAGCCCATGATCATGATGTCAATAGCAATACAAATGACCACTATAACAGAAAGAAAGAGAGCAAATACATGCAAATAGTGAAAAGGCGGATGAACTTTTAATTTATAAATCCAACAATCAAATTGCAAATAATGATTCTATAAAGAAGCACAATGAATCTTGTTCATTAAATGGAAAAAAAGAAGAAAGTTTCTAGTGAATGAAGCAATTTTGTTATGAAAGGAACATTAATCTATTTATTTTTCTGATGGTGTATCACAGTCATGTTATCAGCCTAAAGGCTAGGACCAACACTGTTGCTCCGTGCCAATATGTATGAAGAATAGTATTTGAGTGCATTCTTCACTGGGTTTGAACAGATAAGCCTGAAACACAATCCACTGTTTATTAGTGGAACGCGACAGAACTTACTTGATGTGACGACATCATAAAAACCTTGATTTAGCTTGGATTATCATGTGTAGTACCTTCTAAAAAAATATCATGCATAGTAGTTAAACAGTAATGGAACTGCTGATCCAATATAAAATTGCACCTGATATCCTAGAATCTAGTTAGACCATGCTGAATAAGTTGATAAGACCTATTTGAAATCATAAAAGTAAAATCTCATAGCTGATCGCATAACAAGTTGAAGAAGAAAAGGCAGTTGTACCTGATGATGATAAGTTGCTGCTGACTTGAGAAATTTCCCATATGTAAGAACCACATGCTTTTTATATGGCTTCAAAACAACTTGCACTCGTTCAACATGTGGCTTGGTGATGGTAGCAATTTTCTCAATGTAAGGTTTAGAAAATTTCCTGGCTTCCTGTACCAGATTGTACATAAACATTAACAGCATTAACTGATGCATTATGGAAACACATTAGAGAAATATCACAGACAAACACACACAGTGCAGCCACAACCTTGTTAAGCATGAGATATATAGAATTACCTGGAGATAAGGATCTGCCACTTCCTGTACTCGTACTATATGTGGCTCTAAGGTTTTCTTGGATGTTTCATAGGCTTCGATGGTTTTACTATGCACTGTTTGAATATACGGTTCAACATTTGTTACAAAAATGACCCAGCGTTCTCTGACAGCAGGAAGCCATTTCTTTGCAGAATAAAACAATGTATCAGACAAAACTATGGCATATAAAGAGTTCTTGATTTTAACAAATTCTGGCAACTTACAGTCTTTGCTGTCTCCAAATGGGGCTCAACCCATTTTTGTGCCTGAGCAGATTTCTCAGATGCCTAGAAAATTTAATGATTCAAAATAACAAATAATGTGACTAAATAAAATTCGCTTCACATTTCCCGAGTGCCTCTCTCGATGATATAAAGACAAAAAGGTTATACCATAAAAGAAAAGCATTACAAAAGCCGAAAAAAAAGCACCTTTTGAAGGAAGACATCCAGTGCCGGTTGCCCCCGTTCCTTCCAGTAAGTTGCTGCAAATTCCTGGGAAGTAGAAAAACCAAGCAGGTAACATGAGACAATAACTAAATATGCTTATAATAACAACTAGTGAGACAGCATGAACTTTACCTGGCCATGACTAACATAAGCAGCAAGCCAGGGTGGTAACCATGCTAGATGAACCTTATCACCAAAATAAAACAGCATTAAAATTCTGTAAAATGTAAAGCTAAGCATCTTCAAAATGGTGACAGTAAGATTGTGAAAAGGATAGTGATAATACAAGGGAGGTTTCTGATGTAAAATGGGCAGATTGTTGCAGTTAATTCTTTCTTGATACACTTACTTCCTTTAGTTCTTTCAATTTATCTCTTGCTTCAAGCTGTGCCCTCATGAGCTCTTCCTGAAAATGATTCCAAAACCAGTAAGACTATTAGGAGGAAACATTCTCATATAACATTCTGATAACATCCTGAAAATGGTTGACGTCATACACCTCTGCTACTTGAAGAGCCCGTTCAGTTTTGCGTATTCTGTGCTTTTGTTCATCATTTGTTTTCTGGAGCTACAATACAAAAGATAATATAGACATATGAACATGGGCAGTCTAGATTGTAAACATATCCAGAACCAGGCTTCCACCAAAAATGTAAGAATTTCAAACAAAGTATGAAGCATCCTACTCTTACATGAGTAGCACCAATTCCACAAGTAATTTTTTTTCTTTCGAGAGATGCAAGTAAATCGATACATCTCTTTTGAGGAAACAAAATAATACATCTAAATGAATCCGAGAGTATAATAACAAGAGACAAATTTGTATGGAAGATCTAAGAGAACTGAGTTTTCAGCCATATATTGTAATTAATCAACGTAATCAATCAATGTAAGAACAGAGTCAACGTAATTACTCATATCCCATAAAACAGAGTCAATGTAATTGATAAATGTAATAGTAAGAATTAAGTTGAGGTTAGGTTATTATAAACTGGGAACTGAGAAGTTATAATTACCACCAGATGTTCCACGTGGACAGAAAAAATGGATCAATAAGTGAGTAAACATTACGGAAATGAGTGAGTGTTGCAGAAATGGCATACCATAAACGACGTATATCTAAGATGCCATAAATTCATAGAATGCTTGAAATTCTACAAATAGTTGAGATCTGTGTATTATACTTCCTAACTCAAAAACTATAAGCTGGTGGATATTGATGGAAAGTCTTGTGGAAATATTCTACTATAGAGAGTATAAACCTAGTAACGACTTAAGAAACCAGTTCCTATTATCAAAAGAAAAAGAAGTTAGTTCCTGAATCAAACTGTATAAATGCCCTTAATTTGACATGTGCTCAGAAATTAACACAGAAAACTATAAATTAGCTATTAGTTACACTACCTAAACAAAGTAGGAAATGTGTGAATCAATTGATGGCAGCACACATCAGTCATGACAAGTATAACAAACGACAAAGAAAATTTAGTAGTATTAATAGTACGAAGCATCAAAAAGAAAGCAATGAAACCTGTTACTTACAGATTCGAGTTTCAGATTAAGTTCTTCCAATATCTTCTCTGCTTCATTAGACCTAGCCTCAAAAATACTTCTCTCCTTGTTTTGTAAATCAATCTCATTTCTGAATTTCTCAACCTGCCCAAATAATGCATTAGAACACTACAACAGTGGTACAATTCAATATTGAATACACAGTGCATTAGCCATAAACCTGTGTTTCAAGTTCGCCAACCCGAGAATGGACTCTTCCGACTAGCTCCTCTGAGTCGACAGCACCCTTCTTCTATAGGATTGGGAAACAGATTGGGAACTTGATGATACTTATAAATTAACTAACTAACTAAAATAGCAAAGTCTATGTCATTCCGATGTTCACCTGGAGCAGTTGTAGTTCACTCTGCAAGGAGGAAATCGTTGATGATTTGTCTTGGATGATCTCTTCCAGATGAGCAATGCTCTCATCTTTGCTCTTCAGTTCACGGGCTCTGACTGCAATGCTGGATTCTATAAAAAAAATCAACTTACTTGAGCAAACAACACTAGACTAACCGAGTACAACAAAAAGGCAAAAGCCTCACTTAGTAAACACGAAAAAATTATACATTTTTGCGGCAAGAAATCTGACTAAAAAGCAACAATTCCATGATCAAATCCCTACATTAAGCGGAAAAAAACTATTTTGCGTACCTGAACACTACCCAACATTAATAATCAAATCATACGATAATAATTACCCAAAGATTGCGAAAGAAAAATAATATTTCCGCCAAATCCAAACCTAAATTGGAGATCTTGGATCGGAGCTCTTCCAATTCAAGCTGCAGCAACGAGTCGTCGCTCTCCAACTCCGCCCGGGCCTCGACGACCTCCTCCTCGATCCTGCCGTCCGCCCGAACTCCGGCGAACAAGAGGAAGAAGACGATCGAAGCCGCCAAAAGCTTCGAAATCTCCATTGCAAATTTGCGCGGAAACACCAAAAGAAAACAAGAAAAAAACAAAGAACAAAGTCCTCTTTTTTTTCGAGTGTTTCCTCCAATCACAAGACACAGCGCGAAAGAACGATGCCGGAGACGCGAACGAGAAAAAAAGAACACATTAATAAATGAAGAGATGGCTACCGACCGTTCCGGCTCATTAAGATATTTTCCACCACTGTTAGGACCCACTGGCAACCGCACAGGACACGTGGCGGCGATCTGCTTGGAAGCGACTGGTCCTTGTATGTGGGGTCCAGGGATCGGAATCCGGCTGGCAGGGCGAGTACGAGCCCTTCGCTTACGCGCACGAGTAGGTTTAGGGTGTGTTTGGCAAGGAGCTTCCTGGGGCCAAACACAGTCTTAGTTGTCAAGGACGAGTGAGAAGAGAGAGACAGTGATATCTGGCCGTCGATTTAGCTGTCGGCGGTGATTGGCTCGTCGTTCGTAGCTGTGGGTTGAGTTCGTGCCGAGCAGACGAGGGTACTGCACGGTCTGCTCATCCGGTTCACATCGGACCGGAGTGTATTATTTTCGAATGATATTTTTGGTTCAACGCCGTAACTGAAATTTATAGCATATAATAATGTAATGAGGTAAATGGAGGTATGGAGCATTCTGCTTTAGGTATAACACTTATATTCTTTTATTTAATTATTAATAATTGTTAAAATTATTATTTAATTTATAAAATAAAATAATATGTATTTATCGAATTAATTCGATAATTTAAAATAATATCTAAGATCAAACAAGTTGCGGTCGTCAAATTATTAAAAATAAGCAAATAGGCTTAATCATGATAATTGAATAATTTAATTATTATGATCTAAAACAAACTCACTACTTAATTAATAAAATAAATTAATAATTAATTAATTAATTAATTGAATGAGTGAAAATGATGTTATACATCGAGTGGAGAGCGATGTGCTCTATATATTCATTTTTCTCAAAATGAAATTTCATAGTATTTGTTTATTCTTCTTATAACGTTTGGAGTTACATGATCCCTCGAGGTTTTAGCTTATGGATCATATGAGCACGTGGGGGGTTGAAAGGCTTGATATTAAAATTTTGTTTTTAAATGGTATTTCATTAGGATGTTTAAATAAGTCTATTTGCAGAGGATTTGAGTAACTTATCGAAGGTGCACTTGATAGTGCTTAATCATCACAAGAATATGTTTGTGTATAATATGTATGCAATTTTTCGAAACAAAAATACTATCCTTACTTGCACTTAACACTAGACTTGCATTGATAGAGAATAAAGAGCAAGATATGACATAAAGAAAATATGAAAAGTACCTATTTTGTTTTCACAACAATGAATGTTGGAATGACCATGTTAATTATGAAAAGTGTTCTAAATAGTTGCATAATTGTTTTCGGGAAAAGTGTTCGCACTTGGCCTAATATGAATAGCTTTTCAAAAAAAAACTTGGTACACATAGTATATGTTATAATATGTGATTATTATGATCATTATGGAGACCATTATGGGATGATCATTTGAGTCATCAAAATGGTCATTTAATGGGGGCGAAGTGCAGTGATGCAATATGACCGCTATAAATAGTCATGAATACGTGCAAGGAGTCCCCATCGTGGAGATGGAACCCTAGCTCTCTCTCCCTCATTCCTTCATTTGTATTAGAACAAAGAGAAATTGAGATTGACATACCCTACTGCCTCGAGTGTATCAACCTTGTATGAAAATCTCAATTGTACCCTGCCCTTCAAATATTACAGTATCTTTTTAATGGCCTCTCAATGGATTTTCACGATGTTACTTTGAAATATGTTAACCATGCTTACACGTAAGTCAAAATTAAGTCTCGTACAGAGCATCAAATACATTAGGTTGTCCACCATTTTTGTATAAGGTTCACCCAAATGTTCTTGCCCTACATTGGGACACCAACTTTTACTCAGCATTTTTTCAATCACTAGTGGTATAGCTGCAGGACTCTTATTCTGCATCTTGAACTTCCTCAATACCTTATTAATGTATTGTTCTTAACTCAAACACAAGCTCCTTGAGTTTCTGTTATAACTGATTTGAATGTCTAGTACATAGGAGGCTTCGCCCATATTTGTCATTTCAAATTATTTGCTCAATTTATCCTTGATCTCATTGAGCAACTCTACATCATTTTTGGTAAGCAGTATGCCATCTACATATAGTGATAATATCACAAAACTGCTCTCACTCTTCTTAATGTAGACACAATGATCCAATTTGTTCATCCTGAAATCAAAATTGGACTATCGTCTAATGAAATCTCAAGTATCATTGTCTAGACGATTGCTTTAAGATATATAGAAACTTTTGGAGTTTATACACCCTCTTCTCCTGAGCTTCACCAGGAACCCTTCAGGTTGTCACATATATACGTCTTTTGGCAGGTCTCCATTCAAGAATGTTGTCTTGACATCCATTTAGAACAACTCCAAATCCATATATGCCAATATCGCTAAGATCGTCCGGACCGATGCAAACTTAGTCATTAGAGAATAGGTCTTTTGAAATTTTATCCCGACTTGTTGAGTATAACATTCAGCCACCAATCTCTCTTTGTGCCTTTCAAGAGAACCACCAGCTATGTATTCTTTTCTTGAATATCCATTTACATCTAATGGGTCGTGTTCCCTCTGAAAGATCACATAATGCTCACACTCTGTTGTTGTGAATGGAGTTTAATTCATCATTCATGATGGCCGCCCATGACTCTGATTCACCGAAATTCATCATTTCTTTTAGGGTGATAGGATATGTACTATCCTCTATCTAAATATCATCATAGTACCATGACGCTTCGCACTCATGCAGTACATAATCATCCAAATGTGCAGATGTTATCCGTGGGTGCTTGGTGTCGGTTATACTTGTGGAACTATCGTGTTCCACTTCATCCAATGGTTAAAGACATTTTATAGGCTCATAAAGGTCCGTTTAGGGGCCAGGGACATAAAGGCCTTTATGAAATCCTAACAACATTGTGGCATGCTCAATTATCTCTTAACCTGGCTATGTTAGGTTCTTTAACCATTATTATGGCTCATCATATATATTCCATGCCTCCCTATCCATACCTAGCTATTGATTATGGTATGCGACTTTCGTTGTTTACACATCACATGCAACCATTTTCTATAGTAAGAGACTACGATCCAACTACTCGATACAATGATCTATTAGATCGTGTCCTTAGACACCACGATGCAATTATATCATATCATAATTGTGCATGTATATTTCTTCTCATTCGGAGGTGAAGCATCAACTCCCGCTTTTGGATAGTACAATGAATCACCTGAGTTATTTTCATCATCTCCTAAAATTGTGAGGGGATCATCATCCTCCCTGATCTGCTCCTTTTCATTCGCAATAAAGGTAGCATCACAACTATTTATGAGACATTTATCTTGATGGAAAATCCTTAACCCTTTAGATTGTTCATTGTATCCAATAAAATTGCATGTTTTCGTCCCCAAGTCTAGTTTGTCACTGAGCTGACTAAACTAACTAGGAATCAACATGTTCTCAAGTCCAGCTTGTCCCTGAGCTGATTAGGAATCAACATGTGTGCTTTACATCCTCACTTTCGGAGATAACCCTTCTCGAACTTTTTATCATTTCACACTCATATGACATTGATTATATGGACTTGGTGGAAATTTTATTTTGTATGTAACTCGCGATTATCAAAGTCTCACCCCAAAAATGCTTTGGCATGCTCGAGCGGGACAACATATATCTTACTACATTCATCAAGGTTCGTTCTTTCTCTCCGCCACACATCCTATTGTGGCATATACAACATCATCTACTGACGTATGCCTCTAAAATGTAGTAGCTTTCAAATTCCCGAGAGGTATCTCCTTTAACTGTCCTTATGCACTATAAAGGTCTTTCTAACATTTTCTCAACTTGTGCATTGTACCTCTTGAAATTCTCAAAAGTTTTTGGCTTTTCCTCTAAAATGTATACATGACAACATCTAGAGTAGTCATCAATGAATGTAATAAAGTGTAATTTACTCCTATAAGTAGGACACTCAATGGTCCACAAATATCTAAATGAACTAGTTTCAACAACTTAGTTGATCTTGTCCCCACAGAAATTGGGGTCGTCGTCATTTTCCCGGCCAAACAATGCTCACATGGCATTATTCTTGTGCCAAAAATATTAGACACTAAGTTCATATTTGTTTCATTTTCGAGTTTTCTGGATGTCACAACCTCATAGTCGGACAGTTAACATAGAGTATACTGAGAAGAGTCTTTATTTCATCACTCTTTATTAAATTCAGTCAGAAGATGTCATGACTGGGCACATACCTTTCGGTTGCATACATCTTGTTCTTGCCTACAATGATCAGACTATTATAGAACCTAAATTCATAGTCCTTTTACAAAAGCACGAGAATAGAAATCAAATTACATCTTATACCTGACGCGTACAACACATTTGAGTATCATGAAGTTGTCACCTAGATCCTGCTTATACTCATCAATACTCTTAACATCAAGATATATGTTGTTTCTCATATATCCTTTGTTCTCATTTTGCTAACTCTTTGAAGTCTATAAGATCCATTTTGGTCTTCCAATGTGGTGAATTGCACCCGAGTTGATCTACCACTCTTTCGATGTCCTTTGTCATCGGGTTGCATTCCACCACGATGGCGAAATAGAACTTACTAGTGTCTGCGTCTTTTCCTTGTTTTCCACCTTCTTGACCTCAGCTCGGTGGGCCTTTGTTCTTGTCTTATCCAAATATTATGGGATAGTTGGCCTTGAAATGCCCAAACTTCACAAATCATGGCAAGTCCTTCTTGGAACTTTGCGCCCTACCCTGGATTTTGACTTACTTCTTTGTAGGGCTAAAGGTTGGTCTGACTTGCTTGCAATAGTGCATACTATGGGCCTCTTTCTTCTGCCCTTCATCAACTTCCTTCACGTCGAAGATATCAATCTTATTCTTTGCATTGGTCATGTCCTGCTCGATGGCCAAGATGAAGGGCAATTCAACAACCCTTTTAATTGACTCTTGTGCACACGGACAATCGTCGTTATCATGTCAAAGGCAGGAGAGAGACTATTCAACACTAAGGTGATCGAACACTTTTTTGTTTGGCTTCCAAGTCCTACACCATTACAATCATATAATCTACATGATCGGACACATTTTTGTCCAGCCTAATTTTACAAGTGGTGTATAATGTCCCTTCTAGAAACATATTATTCTTTTAAAACTTCTCAAAGCTCGTTGACATCTTCTAGGCGTTCTAATTTACTAACTAGCTCAATTTAGATAATATTTTATCTGAAGTTTCTGAAACATAATTAGAAGATGATAAGTTTTAACTTTTTATCATGAATAAATACTTAGACTTACTCTAAGTACATCAAGGAGGCATATGAAATTATAATCTAGCTATATATATATATATAAAGAAATGCATTTTATTTTAAAAGTTTTATAGACCGAATTTTACAATAAGAATGCAAATTATAATTGAACTTAAAATTATAATTTTTTATTTTCAAAAAATAATCAAAGATGATTTATAAATAATATTTATAAGGTCTTAATAATTGTTCAAAATACCAATAATAATTAATTAATGGTAACAATTAATTTAACAATTGATTTCACATTTAGTTGACAAGAATTTCGCTACAGGATGACAAAATAGTTGTCTAATAATACTCCTAATTATGTGGCAATTAAAGTAAGTATTCAATTTTCTAATGGGTTCAATGAAGGTACTCCCCAGTTAAGTAGAAATAATCATATTACTTATATTTTCAACTGTAGGATGCTAAATTTACGATGGATAAATTTAGAAGAGAGAAAAAATATAGGAAAGAAAAATTAACATCATCATAAATTTAGTGATAATTGCTTATTTAGTCATATTTTTCAAAGTATACTCGGCATAATTTACAAACATTTCATCATCAAAATCATGCATTTTACAATTTGTTATTCATTTACTTCATTCAATGAGTTAGAATCTACATAATGTGTATTTTCTTTGTGTCCAGAGACTGCTGGCTGCATGACAGAGGAAAGACCAAAGGAAATGACAAGAGAAAGAAAGTGGACTTCGGTCACGGGCCATGACATTTATATCAAGAAACCAAGCTTCGGTCACGACTGTGACATTTATGTCATGGGCCGTGACAATAGTAATGTCATGACCCCCAGTTGAAACCTTGGTTTACCCCATAAGTTGTAACATATTATAGACAATCGAAAAAGATTATGAAAACCCAATTTGGTTTAGTTTAATTAAAGATAATCATGGAGTAACAAACCATGCATAAAAATTATATTGCAGTTAATATCGAGAAGTGACACACTCACAAATAACATTCCCTGACCATTTATATTCGATCATTCAGAGCAAGACTACATTGAATTCATATGTACAAATTATTTCTTTTTCTTACAAGGAAAAAAATTACTCTTACATCACATAGTTACTAGTCTCTGAAAATCCTAACAAAAGGAAAAGAGAGACAAAAAATCCTCCACAAAGGATATCGAGAGACACATGTCTCTTATATACCTTGCCTTCAAAAGAACTTTACCACCCGACTAGGCTATCAACTCATGTGATCCAACAAGCCTACTGATCTGAAAAAATGTTGAAACAACAATGTGAGCAAAACAACAACTCATAAGTTAATAACTCATAGTCTATGTGTTCCACCAATTAATTCGGAGACATGATAAATGAAGCATGTGCAACTCAACAATGTAATAACAAGAAACTTTTTATGAAGTTAACTTTGAACTTACAATAAACATACCAACAAGTACAAACGTACTAAAATATATCAAGTATCATTAAATGCATATCAAACTTATGTATACTAGTATGCATCAATTCTCATGAATGCACAGATCACCGACTGACTAGTTTGTAAAATCATCCCTACCGGGGAACAAATCAAAAGATGATAGAATGGATTCTAGAGGTGACCCCTACGGATCCATATAGCTCCGCATAGAACTTAGCGCCATTCTACCTCAGATATCACATTATTTGGGGAATCAGATTGGTCGGTTGGGATACTAGAGGTGGCTCCCATCGTGATCAATGATGTAGCACATAACTCCTACCACCATTCATGCAAATGCATGATACAAACAGATGCATACAAATGATGAGGTTTTATCATTCACATATAGAAAACATCATATTATGAACCATATTGATCGGAATTTAAATGAAAATAGTGGCACATCATGTAAATCACATTTTATATGATATCTTGATTTTCATTAGCATAGAAGTATGTTCAACCATTATATACATGTTTTTCATATGATATTACCAAGAGACATGTTCAAAACATGTCATAATCTTAATAATACCGAATTCAAAAGGGTAAATACATATGCTAGGAGAAATCAACTTACAGGAGTAACAACAAACGTAATTTTCTCTTCACGTATCATACTCCTCTAACCCTAAAATAATAACATATTTATTACTATGTGAATGCTAAAATAAAATACATAACTTATATTATACACATCTAAACTCTACCATTTCAATTTTACCTGAATACATAGTTCTATAAGATCACACAATAAAACTTTTAGGTTTTAATTTATTAAGGTTTGATTCAAGGAAAATTAGCAACTAACTTAAATTCTATGCTGATTTCATACCTTAGAAGACTAAATGAACCTCATTGTAAAATTTATATAAATTCGTATACAACTTGTTTATCAGTTCTTGTAATTTTCTCTTGAATTAGACTTCAGAAAGTTTAACCCATACAATTATTAGAATCTAATTCATTTTGGAATGATCACAATAAATTCAAGAATCTAACACATGTACTATTCTCTTTCTTTATTCTAGCAGACATGCATGAGTACACTTAATAATTTATAACTATAGATATACATGACATTTTGAGTTAGTTCCAACTGGAATTGAATCCTAACGCTAGTAAGTATGTCAAAAATAAATATCAAAGCAAAATTTTTCATAATGAACTTAATAAGAATTTTTGGACCAACTATGGCATTAGGCAGCAGGGTAGACCCTTAGACATTAGTGCATAACTTTCTCTATATATATCTAATTGACACCATTTCAATCCCATGGAAACTAGACTCAAAGAGGACTTGGCACAATTAGTTTCATTTTAAAGATCCTGAAGACATCCAAATCACTCTACAAAGTTTCAGCGTTAGATTTGTCTCTAGATGAGGTTGTTCTACTTCACAATTGTCATGAAATTGAGGCGGGTTCTACTTCACAATCAAATTAGGTTCATGGATGAATGAAATCTCCAAGAGTGAAAAAGCCCTAGATAAAGAAATCCTACAATTAACATCTCCTAAAGAATTATATAACTTACCACAAGATAATCCTAGGATTCTTCAATTTTGCTTTCACCTTCCAATTATTTCTTGTAATTTTTTTTTGCTCTTTCTCTTGGTCAGGATAAAGATGATAAAATGGTAAGAAATAGATAGTAAAACTCTATATATATATAGGGGTTAAAATGAGGATAAAGTACCTTTAAAGTCGGCTACATAGGATGTGAAGTTTACCCTTGCACTTATGATTATTTACATGTAATGCTAAGACATTACATGTAAATAAGAAACTACCCCCCATTTGGATTCAAATAAAATATTTAGAAAAAATAATTCTCAAAGAATCAAAATTTAAATTTTGGATCGAAGAACAAAATCGATAGTTTTACAGATTTTTCATTTTTGCACCTTCTCTCTAGCTAACTAAAGCGCACTTAAAATTCATTAAAAATCACATTTAGCATATTTAAACATAGGGGAACAATTACTGGGATTTTTTTCTAGATTCTAACATTTTCAAAAATTATGTTTTCATACCTTAAGCGAAAATTCGTCATTTTCTGCATTACAACAACTACAAATGAAGTTTGTATTTCAGCACCAATATCATAATGCGCATCAATCTTATAGCATAATGTTAACACAAATAATCTTATATGTATTAGGTCACATATATTACAAGTAACAAAGAATCATCGCTTCGGTCACGGTCGTGACATTTTTTGACGAAGAATTTCTCTTCGGTCATGGCCGTGATTTCTAGATCACGGGCTGTGACATTCTGAAATTTATGTTCGATCATGTTCATGTCGCGGGCGTGACGCACTGAACCCGTTGGTCACGGCCGTGATTCCCATATCACAAGCCGTGACGCATAATAGTAATGTCACAATTGTTCGGTCACGACCGTGATTACCAAATCACGAGCCATGATGTATGTTCAGCTATACATCATTGTTCGGTCACTACTGTGACTTTTTTTATCACGGGTGGTGACGTTGACCGCGTATGGAAACCATCCTCGGTCACGGCCGTGACATTTTGTCACGAACCGTGACACTTCGCGGGATTTTGTATATAACATAATTTTTTGTGTATTTTTGGACGGTTCTGATTTCCTATCAATCCCTAGTCTAATACTGAACGATTTCCATCATTCCAAGGCATCTCCATTCTTATAAATAACATCCAAAACCCTAGAGAAAGGATGCTTGGAGCATGGGAGAACTTACAGAAGGAGAAGACAAAGTGTTGCAGGATTGATGATCATCAAGAACTTCAAGGTGTAATTATTCTATATTAATTTATTTATAATTATCCTTGTATAATATTCTCTTATATATATATACAAAGGATGAACTCCCATGTTTTAGAGTTATTTCTTTTGGAGAATTCTTCTTGTAAAAGAGAAACTGAGAATCTTAGATTTTGTTAATATCAATTTGAGTTATTTTTCAATCTCATGTGCATGCTTTACTGAATTCCTCTGAAATATTTTCCTTGATTTATGATTTATGAATGCGTTATCATCTTGGATAAGAATAATTTATTTGCAAGTCATTGGATCTTAGAAATGTATTTATATTTTATACATTGCATGTCACATCTAGTGTCATCCTGGATAGGAACGTTGGATGTGAGGTCTGTGGAATTGACATCTTGGATAAGAACAATTCTCAGTCTAGATTTTAAAATTTAATGCATTTCAAAATCCTAATAGGAGAACTGACATCCTAAATAGGACCAATTATCTTTATTAGATTTAATTTAGTAGATACTTTTTGGATAGAATATTTAAATTTTAGTGAAACCTAATCCTCTTGAGAATGGTTAAGAACTCTAGATTTGATTAATTAAACTCATACTTCTCTTATTTTATTCATCCAAGTCCAATGCCCAAGTCATCGAGATTCTGACGTTTCATGGTTAAATCTTTAACATTGTTTACTCTTTATTTCATAATCAATCAATTCATCAAAATCCAATGTACCCCTCTCATTAATGTATTGTGTTAGATATTGGTAGATGAATTCATTGCGGTATCGACACCCTATTCACCTTCTTTATTACTTGATACGACGAGTGCACGCATCATTTAGCATCCTACGATTGAAGAGATGGGTAACATAGTGTTCCCTACTTAACTAGGGAGTACCTCCATTTTTTTCTTTTGTAATCATGTAAGATTGTAAGTTACATAAAATGATGCATGTCAACGTGCAACGTACCAATCACCAAAAAATATGGCATGACATTTCAAAGCAAACGAATGCCTAATACAAAGAGCCTAATTAAAAATATAAGGCAAGTATATATATATAATGATTGCCAAAAAAACTGAATAAATAAATTTGACTTAAACGTTTTGTTAACTATACTAAATCAGAACGAAAATAAAATATGTCGAATCAGATAAATATGGACGAGATAGAAGAAATTAATCCAAGACTATGACTAAGAACAGTATTTTTAAAAAATATAAACAATATAAAAAAATGATCAAGTTAATCTACTAACAATAGCATCTAAGGAGAATATCAAATCTGATTAAAGGACTAAAAATATCAAAAATTAAAAATCTGATCGAATCGTATCAATGATAATAAAAAAATATTGGAGATCAATTTTAACAATCAATAATAAATATAGATCGAATCAAATCTAATTAACATATGCCTTAGATTAATATTAGGATTTTTTTTAACAAGATCAAATCAGTTCAAAAGAATTAAATCTATGGGCAAGATAAAATCAAATCAAATAAATTTATGGTTGTGCTAGCATCATGGGGTAGATCAAATTATCTTTAAATTATATGGATAGATGGGATTGATTTGCTATAGTAAATTGGAAGAATAGCGTACCATTCACCGGTATTGGAAAAACCCTTTGGCATCAGCGATGGCGACTAGGCGCACAACATTGTGGACGACTCAATGGTGTATCATGAAGATCGTCGAGTGATACTGTTGACGATTGGATTCGTCGGTGGGAGGATGACGATAGGTGCAACCAGGGAACATTGCTTACCCAGTTGGATGTATGACGAACCATTAGAGGTTTCGGCTTGGGCTTCGAGGGATCAACTAATGGTTGTGGCTTCGGATCGAAGATGAGAAACACAAGGCGGACTGATCGAGGCAAGGGCAAGAGTGCGGCCATTGGAGTGTGACTGATGGACGAGCGGCGGCTGTAGCGACGATGCCCTCCAAGAGAGACGAGGAATGCGTCGGGGTCGCTTGGCATCATCGATCGAATCCAGTGAGCGTGACGATCTTGACTCTCCTGTTGTCGGCTGGGGATCAATCCAATCAGCACCGGAGAAGTAGTGTAGAATGGATGATGTGATATTTCAATAGCAAGGTATAATTGAGATTGACATACAAGATTGATTCGAGGCAATAAAGTATTCAGATATGGACAACAGGTCACTTGTTTCTTCTAGGTGATGTAGCCATTTTCTTGGATATGTGCCTAGACACACACAAGAGGCTGAGTATGTTGCTTGTTGTACAACGGTCACCCACGGTGTATGGCTCAAGCATTTCCTTTTAGAACTAGGGCTCGATCTGGTTAGAGAATCATTACCTATGTATTGTGATAATCAAGCTCCGATAAAGCACATTGAGATTGAGTATCACTATATACAAGATATAATTGATAAGAAGGAAGTGACAGTGATCTACGTGCTTATGAGTGACATGTTAGTTGATTCTCTCATAAAGAAAATTGCAGCGGATATTTTCATCAAGATGTGAGTTTGATGGGAGTCAGAAGTGTTTGAGTCAGTATGGAGTATTCACGGATAGTGAAACTTCGAGACGTGATCTCTAATTAGACTACTCACGAATAGTGGGAGTGCTAATATACAATGATCATGATGATCAAGTGGGAGATGTTATAATATGTGACCATTATGGTCATTATGGAGACCATTATGGTCATCATTATAAGATGATCGTTAGAGTCATCAAAATGGTCGTTCGACGGGGGCGAGTGCAGCGATGCATACGACCGTTATAAATGGCTATGGTCGCGTGTAAGGAGCCCCATCGTGGAGACAGAACCCTATCTCTCTCTCTCTTTCCCTCTCCCCCCTCATTACTTTATGTTGAATCTAGGATCCCAAGATTGTTTTGAATGATCACAAATTTGTAAGAGAACTCAGTCTGTACTAATGAACTTGTTTGAGCTGATTTCTGTAACAGGACATAGACAAGTTCAGTACAGCGGTCAACCTGAGCTAAAGGAATGGACGACCACTACACACGTAATACACATCATGAAGAATCATATGTGTGCAGCGGGCGCCCTAAGGATATAAACGATCGACCAGGGAAGGAGGATGGAGGTCATATAAAAAGCAATGCATATGGAGGAGGAGGCATATACGGT
>LTAE01009216.1:4233-19018 GCA_001647135.1 Pontederia paniculata
CTGTAACGGCCCGTGATGGGTACCTGAAATTGGTTTCCTTGTTCCGAAAATGCGCTTTTGTTGGTTGATTCCAGAACTTAGCCTTTTCAGTTGATTTTCTGCAAAATAATCACCAACAAGTGTAGAATCATGACTTGAAATAATTTAAACAAATAAATGCTAAAATAGATGCATGCAATGCCAAAATGACTTGAAATCATGCCTAATGCAGGTCCTAAAATATGTTGTAAAATGCATGCATCATCTCCACTTGGGCGTAAAGGGGCCCATCTTCATTTGGCACCTCCTCAATGTTGATTGATTCCTATGAGCTAACATGTTCTTGTGTCTATTTCCATTGCTAACAGGGAGAGCTATTTCTCTAGTGCAGACACGATGTCCTTCAATCACGTGCGGCCACACCTTAGGGGGGAGGTGCACGAGCTTTGTCTTGCTTCTCTGGGTAATTTGTCACCTCTGAACTGAAACCCAATGAAGCAATGTAGAGCAATCCTAGCAAAATTGCTCTCATACTACTTATCATGGCCCTTTAGTAGGGACAAGGGCCAGATGCGACGTCTAGGTAGGCAAGGCACATAGACAAGCTCTTTTAGACTTTTGAGTAGCGAAAGTCTTTGCACGACAGGTTGTAGAGCAGTGTCGTGTAGGGGGCCATCTTGCATGGGCACTATGATCGATGCTTCTCCGAAGGGGAATGGGTCTCTGAAGGGGCTCTCAACGGGCCAATATGTAAGCATTGTATAGATGGGGGCACCTTGGAATGGGTGGTCAAAATGCGGAGTGTTGATCCCACTAATGAGGCATGCACACCAGAATGAGCTCAAATGCATGGGCGAAAGGCTTAACTCAAGCAATTTTCATTAATGAAGGCAAAAGATTTACAATGTTGTGAGGGTTTAGCATGCTTCCCCTCAATATACCACAACTCTAGAGGGTAGCATGGCAACCCATGACGTGGAGAACCATCACCAGGGATGCATCCCTCCTTTACATAGTTATTAGGTCGCTAGTTGGCAAACAAATGTTACTAGTATTGAGTGTTAAAAAAATGGTGAAAATACATGGAAATGCTAGGACAATGGTGAAATAATTTGGAAGCATTCATAGGATGTCCTTTGAAAAAAGAGGGCATGGCCCATGAGATTGGGGCTCTTTGACATGTTGCAGAACGTTGGCAATGATGTTCGGCTTGGCTGCATGGTAACGCTGCATGAATGTTGTGTGGCATTAATCAGGTGTGCCAACAAATGGCCCGTGACACACACAAGCACTATCAACCACATGTCTTCACCACTGGTCGTGGGGCTTATGTCCACCATGCATGAGCAAACATGAATGATCTGCCTATTGTTCGAGGTTATAGTGAAGGCGAGTAGTGCGGAGTTCGAGGTCACAATGGTGGCGCTAATTTATCTAATCCTAGAGGTTAATAGGAGACAACATTGGATTTGGTTTGATTAAATTTTAAAAACAGAAAAGTAATACTAACAAAACAAATAATATTTACACAGATAAGATTGGTGACTAGGACCTAGATGACACATGGAATTTATACGCATTAATAGTTCTCACAGAAGTAAATAAACTTGCAGAAATTTTTGTACTTAATTTCAGATGGATTAGGGATATACTTTAGTATGATTTTCTTTAACAGATCAATCACCTATTCCCATAATCATCATCCAACAAACATATCTTAACGGTTCTGCCTCTCAGATTTAAATCACAGAATGCACTTCAAACTTTCCCTAAACTATTAACTTACCCTTAGTGGGTTAATCTAATAGACCACACCTTATTCTGTCCTTAACGAATCAAAATAATATGCCATGTATTGCAAACGAATTAACCACACATGATTGCGAAAAACCTCGTGCTCTGATACCAATTTGTTGGGAATATATAGGGCGAGGGATCGACCAAGAATCAAAACAACGAATAAAATGAGAAAGAAAGATTGACACACGGATTTTTAACGTGGTAAAACCCTCTTGATCAATGTGAACAAGAGAAAAACATCCACGGGCAAAGGAGACCGCCACCAAAGAGTTTTCACTATGTCAGAAGAAGAGAGTACATCATAAAACCCTAACCCTAACGGCTCAAGCCCTTCGCTACCGCCACAGATTCCCTTTTTTTTCTCTCAATTTTTTTTTTGAATTTTGAGTACAGGGTATAATATTTCAAGTCACAATAACATATTTCTTGTTTACACATTGTCTCTAATGAATGATACACCTTGACTAGGCATTCGTAGTTTCGAATGTTCATGGTTCTTTGATTTTGTTGGCTTTGTTTTGGGTTTTATTCACCATCGAATGCACTCACATTATTGCACCCCATGAGGAATCTATTTGTTCATCCTAAGGATTAGAATAAATTGGAAGATGATTCATCTATTTTTCAAACATGATTCGATAGTGAGCTCCATCGCCGATACTACATACCTCATATGCATGTGTTGTATGCCGAAAGACCCTCAACTCGATAGCGGCTATTAGATCCATCTTAGATAGGTTCCGAGCTTTCTTCTCGTTCTCTGATGCTGGCCAAGCTAGGAGATAGTGATTAAGGTCCTTGAAAAGAAATATATGATTTCTCACTTCACCAAGATCCAAGATAGTGTGTAACCCCGCATGATAACAAAGATCCAACAGAACATCCCTGATATATACTAACTTTAGAGTTTCTCACATCCATGTTGCATTCTTGATTCTTTTCTTAGTTGTTATAATTTACATTTCATTTTTTAAATTCCTAAAAACTATAAAAAATAGTTAGTTTGTATTCTTTCTAATTGTAGTTCACTTCCGTCATTTTCTCTAGGATTAGTTGCTAGATTAGATTGGAGTGATTTATTTTTTATAATTACTTTAGCTTCCTTGTGGATTCAATACCTGAAGTACTACCTTTGATCGACATATACTTGCAGCATCGTTGTGTTATCTTGAGTTTTAAAACTGATTGTCTATTGTCTTTCACAATCCTGCATATATACGGTCACAACCCTGCTTGTAACTTGTACATGAATCTAATTTGATCGAAACACTATATAGCACACATCAATATCAAATGTAGAAAATCTTAATCCATCTTTGTTAAATGATTTTCTTTCATTAGATAATATTATCCCAAGCATCTTATCACCATTAGAAAAAAAATGTGAAGTTCATTTTTCAGCATAGAAATAATAAAGCAATGTTTTTCCAATCAACTTATCATAGTATTCTTTTATAGTTTTCAATTATCCTATTAAAAAATCTAAATGTGAGTTCTCATCATTCAAAATGTTGTATTTCTCACAATTTGAAAAGTTCTTAAGATAATGATTCTTCATCTTTTTTTAATATTCTTTTTCAAAGTATTTCTTTCTTTCAAATTACATATTTTTAATAAGATTTTTAAATTCTTTGTGCACGTCAAAAGAAGTTACTTCATCAGTCATCATTGTCCCAATCGGTATTAGATGGATTAGAGATTGCCTCATGTATTTCGGCCATTAAGCAAAGGTATGTTTCTTCATCTTTATCTGATGAGTCGCTCTCCTCTTCTTCACCACTTTGGTCCCATGTGGCTTGGAGAGTCTTTTCCCCCTCAGGGTTCAATTCTTTTTTTCTCATTTTGTGATATTGGAGCATTCATTTTCATATTGCCATTTTTTGCACTTGAAGCATGTGACTTATCTTTTGTTTTGAACAAACGATATTCTTTTGGGTAAATTGTTAGTGTTTTCAGATCTTATATACTTATTTAATTTCTTAAAATACAAGACAAGCTTCCTTTCATCAACTCCGCCTTCTCCTTCATTTTGAGTCATTTTTCTGAGTTTATCTTTAGTACGAGAATTTTCTTTTTGGTTCTTCTTTCATACTCATCTCATAGGTTAAGAGGAATCCAATGAGATCATAAAAGTTCATCTTCTTTAGATTTTGCTCTTTCATGATTGTTCACTTTGTATGCCACTTTAAAAAAAAAGGATATGAGAAACTTTTTTACTTTTTTAGCATTAGTCTTTGGCTCATCTAAGAGATTAAAGCATTCATAATGTCATTAAATCATACAATCATATCATTTATATGTTCATCAATTTTCATTTTGAATGCATCATATTGATTATTCAAGATATTAAGCTTAAAGTTTTTTCACTTTATTAGTGCATTCACGTGTAATGATAAATTTCTATAATATCATGTGATGCAGGACAAATAGAAAGAGATTAAACTCAATAGCATCTGTCATAGAAAAATGCATTTTCATCTTTCCAATTGAATTTATAGTATAGTTTTCTCCAATAATAAATTCACTTGGTAGTTTCTCTACATTGACTCCATCAGCCACTTTTATGGGTTTGTGAGATCATGTTCAACTATGTCCCAAACGTCACTATCAATGGAGGATATGTAGGCTTGCATATGAATATTCCAATAAGAAGACATTGAAGAACTGAAAGCAGGAGGACGAGTGGTGGATTGCCTTTCGCCAAGAGTGAACCTCGAACTAAAATTCGCTCGAATACCAATTATTGGATTGAGAGACACAAAAAGGGAGATAGTGAATTTGTGTTTCAAACATAGATTAAAATCAATTTCAATAAATCCCGATTGAAAGAGTACAACATAATAATCAAGCAACATAATATAAGTTTAGTGAGAAGAGTATATTCACAAACTAAGAGAAAACATTCACATGCAATAATCAAATCTTCTTTTCAGATAAAAATCAACTCATGTAATTTTAAAATATCAGAAAAGCAATAAGAATGAGCATGAATACTATAAAAAAAGTTTAGAATATATCGAATTATAAAAAGATCCAAAACAAACAGGGTTTGACTTGATAAACCTTAACAACGTACTATTCCATAAAAAAAATATAACTTAAAATCAAAGATAGTTCACAATTCATATGAAATAATTAGGAAATGAAAGATACAATAGAACTAAGGAGAGGATGATGCGTGCAAGTCTCTTGCAATTTCTCATACAAAGCTTCGAACTCTTAAATATCCAAATGATTCTCCTCTTCTCTTCTCTTTCGCATGAAATTCTCTCACCTTGACATCCAAAAGTTGTCTTTCCACATCCCCAAAAGTCTTATTTATAGGGTTTGTAGAGTCGCCTATGGTTTAGATTGATTCTACGTCGAATTCAACGAACTTCACAAGTGGCGGCTACATTCACGATCCGTAGGTATGTGTTCACGACCGTGAAGTTGGTGTATCAAGTACAAATAGGCTAGTTCATGCCCATTAATTAGGTTTCACGATCGTGAATCATCAATGCTCAAGATATACCCTGTTGTAGCACTTGCGAATTGGTTTAACATGAAGGCAAACAAATATGTTCTTTGATAGTGTCCGTAAGGTGGTTTGATGGCCTGTGAAGATGAAATTTTGTGTGATTTCACACCCCGTGAAGAGCCTCACAACCCGCGATGAAGTACACATTCAAAATCTTTGTCCTTATCTCGTCCTTTTGCATCTAATCCACACCTTTATGTTCCTAGACGATGAAAACACATATGTGTAGATCATCAATTCCAAGAAAAAATATCATAATCTTGATAATAAACTGAATGAAAACTATGAAAGTAATGCAACTAAATTGATAGCAAAGTGTATACATGAAATGCATGCACCAATTGCTCAAATCCGAAATCTCTTATTGAATGAGCATTTTCATTATTATGCCTTATATCTCCTCCATCCTCTTCATAAGTACACACTTGATCATAATGACTCATCGCCTCTGGGGCTCTTCACATCTTATCAAAGTGCTACACAATGTCCATTTATCGCACGTCATATCATATTAAATGTTGTTAGCATCCTCAAGAAAAAGAAACTAGTTAAATATAGAAATGAGGAGCTAAAAAACTAGCATAAATGTTCAAGTCTTAGCATCCCCTTAAATTTCATCATATAATTAATAATTAATGCTTCAAAGTTGTTGAAATTTTTGAATTTATACTACAAAGAATTACTTTCTCCATATATATATATATATATATATAAATATATATGTATATATATATGAAATCATAATGCTCAATCAATATGTGATAGTCTGGTTTGACATAATTGTAAATTCAGAATGTAAATAATTATAATTAGAAATTTTATTATGATTTCTATTTATAGAAGTTACTTTTGGTTGAAGTTAAAAATTTGATATAATTTTTTAATCAGAACAAAATATTATAATATATTATAAATAAATAATTAAGTGAAATATAAAATTATTGTTTTTTTTCTTTTATTTTTCTTTCTTTTATTTTTTTTTATTTTTGATCTAAGTGCACTTACTTATAATAACAATACATGGATCTCATCGTGAAACATGAATCTAACAATAATACATGAATCTCATCATGAAACATGTTTTTATTGAGGTTAATTTGTTGATTTGTTCATGAAAGCTACTTACATGTTATGCAACAAAATGATATACTTTTATGTTAATAAATTTCTTCATCAGCAACGTGTTTGCCCCAATACATCTTTTGCAACTTTTTCCATATTTGATCATGTCAATATTTCCAATATGATGAAAAATCTTGTCGTCAACTCATTGTTGAATTTGTGCAACTGTCTTGATCTCTAATATTCTCCACTTTGTGTCATTCATATTCCCAAAATTTGCAACATCGTCTTCGATTGGATCATAAAGATATCTGCAATTCATATAGTCTTTCATTTGGGGTTTCAAAATAAAATAATTTGGTCCTAATTGCACATGCATCCAACTAGGGGCATTATTATCCTTCATTGAATTATGCAACTTAATAACTAATGCATAGATATTTACGAAATTATCTTCTTTCTACTAATGTATAAATTTGAATGAGATGATGACAATAATATAGATAATTAATTCAAATCTCATGCATCCAAAATTACGTGAAAAATCTCTCAAGATGAGAGAGAAAAATCACGAGAGCGAATAACAAATCTTTCATTATGAAAATAATAGTGGCATGCAAAGTTTCTTCTCAGATGTATATAAAAAAAATATAAAAATAATAACATCAAGAATTAATCTTGGATTCCAAAGAATGTTGTCTTCGAAAAATAAGTGAGTGCTGAAAAGATCTCAGTGGAATATCAAAGAACAATGAGAAGGTCGCAGAGAATTAGTGAATGAGGTTTTGTAAAAAAAAATGGATCAAATCTCGACTCTAAATCAAACTCGAAAGATTTTCCTCCTCCCCTTTATTTTCTCCCTCTCCTCCTCGGTTGGTGTGCAACTTCGTTCGATGACTGATGTGCAACTTCATTCGGTGGCTAATGTGCTTCATTATGATTTCTTCACCAATCTCACCTCATGACTTGATGGCGTGATCAACTACCTCCTCCATGATGCACACACCTTCGTACCTACATTAACAACCTTTTTATAGTGTTTCATCATGACATGTACTCCAATACACACTTTTTTACCTTTTTTCCTTAACTCTTGTGGACCCACATAAATAAAATTGTCCCTAGACTCAAGCATCGACGCACTTGTCGCTGGTAGACATTGACCCAACGAACGTGTTAACTCTTATCTCAACCCAATCACGCACAATCATCGACGATATATCTACTATTTAAATGGATAATTTTATCACATAAAGTTAGTGTTGTACAAAACAAAGACATTCCAATTAGAGACCCATTCTAGTTTATATTGAGAAAAAATCTCTTCTCAAATTGAAATTTGAAGCATTCCTATGTCCTAACTTTAAATGTTGAGTGGACAAATCTTGGTTTGTAACTTAAGTACTAAAGGGATGTTGAGAGAGATGTAATCATGATAAGAAAGTATTAAGGAAAGTTAATTTAGTTGATTATCATTTGATTCCAAATTGAAATATGGGAGCTAATAATTTTGAGATTGATCGATTTAAAGAATCGTGGGAAGGGATTATGAGTGGTAAAAAAAATCTATAAAAGTAAAACACTCCAGGGAGGTGGACTTAGATTTAACCTTTTGGACCTATATTGGAAATGACATGCCTCCGAAGCAATGTTGTTAGAATCAAATTGGACAATGATCTGGACAAGTCTCCGGATCAGGTTGGGCTGGTTAAATCGATTAAATCGGATGGTCAAACAAGATACTATTAAAATAATATTAAAGTAAAATATGACTTATAATTTAAACGAAGAATCACAAATAATGTGATTAAATTTGAAAATTTAAATTTACTCTCAAATTATATTAGTTATGATCAATTAATGATATAAAAATTATTAATACAAATATATTTCAAATATTTATTTATTTAAATATAAATATTAATTGAAGAATTAGTTTTATAATAAAAAATAAAAAGTGGTATCTGGAGCCATAAAATTCCTTCAAGGCACAATAATTTTCTGTTTTTCGATTGAACGAATCGATTCATTGAAATTGATCGGGAGATTTAATCGCTATTTTTTCTAATTTTTGACTGGCTCAATTCGATTCAACCTCTTCTCCGATTTTGACATCGAACCAAGACCGCTCTAAATCTCGATTGTTGGTCGAATCAATCGAGCTGGTCGGTCCAATCCGATTTTGACAACTATGCTTCAAAGTAAAGTAAGTGAACTTTTGCTTCACTTTTGACTTCGTGTGTTGAAATATAGACTACTAGAGATTTCTCGACGAAAAATAGAAGTGCACTCCCAAAATGTATAGCCTATAACAATAATCATCTGATTTATGTAGTGTATTTGGACTCTTATGTTTCTCATTTGTTAAGGTGTCCTTTGGTGGAAGAATTATTATCCTATGAATAAAAAATATATTCTAATCATTTCAGAAAGAATATGAAATTTCACATATTTAATAAAATATTTTTTATTTAAAAAGCCAAATGTTTAGGTGATAACACTATTTTTAAATATCAATTTTATTTTATAACTTTTACAAGAGTTTGACGAAATAAAGTAGAATAAAATATTATTTCATCTTTTTATTTTTTTTATCAAACAAGACTATGAAATCCAATATTAATATTTGCAACTACGCATATTCTAATAATGATCATCTAATATTCATGAGCTTCATCGTGCAAGTCACCTTGGGGTAAAATAAAAAAAAAACAGTAGGATCAAATTTATATTTAACAATAATGAAAGCTCATTTATTTTAACTTAATCCATGGGCCAAACGGGCCAAACTCTCATTTTTTCATAAAATATATGCAGATAAATAAAAAAGATCGGGCCAGTTCCTTAGTGGACTGTGACGATTCAAAAGATTATTTGAAATTAGATTAATGAGTTAAATGAACAATTTTAATTCGATTATTGGATTGTTCCACAATAATGACCACAATTACATTATTGTTTAACTAATAAAATGAGCTGCACGATCTTTCTTCATTTCAAAGAACATCTGTTTATTTGGTCACAAATAAAAAAAATCGTCATCTTAATTAGATATTATTTTCTTCTCAACATTGAAATCATGAGAAATCAAATATAGTTTTCTTTTTTATTTCTCCTTTTTTCCTCAGTCTCGCCGGAGTCGTCCCAACGCACTATGCGCCGCCTCCAACTCTATTCTTCTCATATGATCCCGTGGCAATGGCAATCCAAAACACTCCAAATGCCATAAAACACTGCTCCCACTCCTGAAACCCTCTCTCTCTCTCTCTCTCTCCCCTAAAACCTCTCTCCATGTCTCATAGCGCCGTCGTCTCCTCCATCCTCCTCCGCATTCCCAGCATCTCTTCCTCCCTCGGTCTCCTCTCCTCCCTCCACTTTGTCCTCGCCTCCTCCCCCGCCCCCTCCCTCGCCGCCCTCCGCGCCGTCCAAGCCCTCCTCACCGTCTCCGGCGCCTGCACTAGCAATTACCTCGCTCGCCGCCTCCTCGCCCTTTACGCCGCCTCTCCCCGCTCCCTCCCCGACGCCCTGCGACTCCGCGACGGCCTCTCCCCCGTCGACCCCGTCTCCGCCAACCTCATCCTCAAGTCCCTCGTCCGCCTCCGCGGCCGCTCGTCCTCGCATGATGCAGTCGCCTTCTTCTGCCGCCAGGCCCATCCCGCCGGCTGCCGCCCCAGCTGCTGCACTTTCCCCATCCTCATTGCCGCTGCCAAGCTTCTCGGATCCCTCCACCAAGGAGAAATCTTCCATTGCCTGGCCCTTAAGCTGGGATTTTTGACTGACTTGAACGTGTCCAATTCGCTGATCCACATGTACGCCTCCTGCGACGCCCTGACCCTCGCGAGGCAGCTGTTTGACGAAATGCCCGNGCTCGTCCTCGCATGATGCAGTCGCCTTCTTCTGCCGCCAGGCCCATCCCGCCGGCTGCCGCCCCAGCTGCTGCACTTTCCCCATCCTCATTGCCGCTGCCAAGCTTCTCGGATCCCTCCACCAAGGAGAAATCTTCCATTGCCTGGCCCTTAAGCTGGGATTTTTGACTGACTTGAACGTGTCCAATTCGCTGATCCACATGTACGCCTCCTGCGACGCCCTGACCCTCGCGAGGCAGCTGTTTGACGAAATGCCCGTGCGGGATCGGGTGTCTTACAACTCTTTGATCGACGGTTATGTGAAAAGCTGCGATTTTGACGAGGCGGAGCGGCTGTTCTGGAGCACACCAGTCCGTAGCGTCATCTCCTGGTCCACCTTGTTCAATGGGTACGTGCGGAACCGGATGTTTCATAAGGGGATTCGATTCTTCCACCAGATGCAGGAGCATGGGTTCGAGCCAGATGACTGCTGCGTGGTCAGCTTGATGTCCGTTTACTCCCATTTTAATCTGGCGTTGCATGGGAAAGCTGTTCATGGATTCTTGATTAGGAAGTGGGAGCGGATGCCAGTGCATGTGAGCAATTCTCACGTTTCCTTCTATTGCAAATGTGGGTTGGTAAGTTCTGCAGTTGAGATGTTTGAGAGAATACCAGACAAAGATTTGATTTGTTGGAACACACTGATTTCTGGGCTTGGAAGCTGCGGTGAAGGCAAACAAGCAATTAGTGTTTTTGAGAGGATGTTGCGTACTGGAATGAAACCAGATGATATTACTTTCCTCGGTGTTCTGGTTGCTTGCTCACATTCACTTCTAGTTGAGGAAGGACATCAGTATTTCAAGATAATGAGCTCGGAATACGGTATAAAACCTAGCTTTGCTCATTACTGGTGCTTGGTTGATCTCTATGTTCGACTAGGGAATCCTCATGAGGCAATTAAAGTAATCCAAGGCATGCCGTTGGATAATCAGTCTGCCATATGGGGTGCAGTCATTTCACTTGCTAAGGTTCATGGTGATATTAGTGTGGGCGAGTATCTTGGGAAACGTTTGATTGAGTTGGAACCAGACAATAGTAGAAGGTATGTGCCCCTAGTGAATCTTTATGCTGCCGCTTCAAGATGGGATAAATATAAGGAGTTGCAAGAATTGATGAAGACAAGAGGGCTAAAGAAATTGCCAGACTGTACATTGATAGATTTGAATGTGGTTGTTCACAAGTTTTCAGTGGGTGACAAATGTCATCCTGAAATCCAAAACATTTACGAAGTTCTAGATGAGATTGCAGGGCAGTTAAATTTGCTGCCTGCTGTAGATTCTGGGAATGTCTCAGATGCTACAGAGAACTAAGTAATATGAAAGTTTTTATGATTCCACCTTTTTGATTCTGGTCCCTGACAGCAAATACTTCAGAAGCCAAAGTTTGGTGGTCCTCTAAATGTTTCCATCCAATTTACCACATTTGAGAAAACCATGCAAATGAAATGAGGGTTGGGACTGGGGACATTTTAACGGCCTCATTTGTAAACCAACATCAAAATCCATAAACTGACCAGCTGTGAGAATACAAGTACTCCATCAGGGATGCTCTGGTGTCATTAAGCAGAAGTATCAACTACATACTTGGGATGAGGTATGATACTTTCCATCAGTGTCACTGCAGATCTTATATACTTTATGAGGATTTTCTTCTTGGGATTTTTTGTATGAAACTGACTACTGGAACGACATCAGTTTCATGTCTAACATGTTATCCCTCTATATCGTTAAGAGTGACTTGTCAAACAAAAGCAAAATCAGCCAACATACTTGCTTTTGTATATTGACAACAATTTGTACCTGCAACAATGAAGAGTACCTTAGTGGTTCCTTTTACTTTGTTTTATTTAATGCCATAATTTTTCATTTAGCTGGAGAGTGGAATGTCAATTTGAAGACACCCATTAACTTTGGCTAAAATTAATTTCATATAATTACGCTATTGTAATTATAATTTTTTTCTTGTATATTAAGATAACTCTTCAATCTATGATGTATCACCAATATTAACTCAGATAGTTGGTCATTGGCGATTCTGAAATGACATCCATCAATGTACAAAATTTTAAAATGTTTTAGCTATTCTTGAAAAACAAAAGTTGCTTGAAATCATTATCTGTATTTTGTTTAAGTGACTTACAGGATCTCTAAGGCAATACACCTGTGCATGCATGACCCATGTTCTTCCTTCTTCCCTTTCGCTTCTTGTATCTTAACTTCTTCCTGGCCCCTGATAGAACACTGGGTATTCCCTCTCAATTATGCTATTCATAACTTCAGGTTTTGGTTGTTTTGGATTAAATTAATATGATTAAATGTTATCAAATAGATGTTCCCACACTTAGGGGCTGTCATGTATAACACAAGAAAACAAAAGAGATGACGCTAGTTACACATAATTGGGTTGTATTAAGTTAACCAAAATCTTTATTTTACTTCTCATCTACCAATAATCCAAATATGTGGCACCTGTCCTGTTATTCCTTTTGTGAGAAATATATTATACAGGAGCAATTAGGCATACCCATTGCCTTAGAAAAAGAATAAGTAAGCAGTTTTTCTTTGATGGATAATTTATATGAAAAGACCATCCCTGACCAGACATAGGATATGGGACATCGTGCCTCGTTGTCTTATTTTTCAGATCTGCTTTTCTTATATTTAAAATTACATGCATTAACCAATAAACATGGTCTCGGAAGTATTATTTCCAAGTCAAAACTGAATTTGAAGCTGTAACCATATTTATGTCTTGTCATCATCAGTTGACGATAATAATGGGCGATTTTTGTTATTTCAGTCTATTGCAAGCACAGAAAATATCCTCGATTCTAGGTGATGCACTAAAGAACTGAATTTAAGTAGCTCTTAAAGAAGACAATATACTCATTGAATTATTGATATTGCATGTCTTGCCTTAGATATTTGTTGTAAATTCTGTGCCCATGGATGTAGGGCCTGTTCCAGATTATGTCCAAAAGTTCATATATGTGCAAATTTTTTGTTACCTAAGGTTCATGAAGTAAAGAAGTTTATATTTAGATGGTTTTCATGTATATCAGGCAATAGATCTGTAAACATACCAATGCGAGGTTATTCGAGTGAGATCAACTTCTACATTTTCAATTTTATCCTATTGTGTTTTCATCACAGATTGGATATTGAAAATAAGGAAAAAAATTGTTTAAAAGATAATAAACTGTAGTTGGGCACATGATGGCAAGGGACTTGGGACTGTTGAACAGGAACAGAATCAGGCATAAAAAACAGGGAGGGGCCAAAAAATGAAGGTTGATGTGATGGGGTTCGGGGATGGAGCCCCCAAAATTATCTTTGTGCACTTTCTTTGTGTGATTTTCCTTGCTTTCGATTCTTCATTCCTAATATATTTAAGAGTTAACTGGCAGGTTTGACAATCTTCCTAAGTTCCCGAAGATGCGAAAATCCCATGACATGTGAGGGTGCTTGTGGAAGGATGAGAGGGATGAGAGAGAGAAAAGTCGACAGGAGACTCCCTCCTGCCGGCGCCAACACTGATCGTCGGTGGGGGAATCCCTCGCACTGGCGCCAACACTACATATCAGGACATGATTCCCACGTTCTGGTGCCACAGGAATACTGGAATGGATGTCCTGACAAATGGCACACGATTGGACATCGACGCCAAAACCTGCTGCAACAGGATCGTCGAGAAGAAAATAAGAGATGGAGGAAGACTCAATGTTATCGGTGCTGGAGTTGGGGCCACATACAAAGGGACTGCAGAGACCCCATCAAATGTCTTGAGTGTGGAGGAATAGGACACATCAAAGCCAGATGTCCGACAGCCCGTCGGAGAACGGAAGAGAAAATAAATCAGATCTCTTTTAGAGGGGACGGGCACAAAGAAAACCAGACAACTCAGACGGTTAATGCGCCATGGAACATGATGATCCAACATAATATGGATGTTCCTAAGTCCTGTGTCATCGGCCATGTGACAGGAACAACCTTCCCAGGTATAGATACTTTATACACAAAAATTGTCGATCATCTGGACATGCCGACCGCACCTCCGCATTGCAAGGGCATCTGAGAACTCCATAGTTGTTTGGGTCTCAATGACTAAAGGGCTGGATAAACTGCTGAGATCACCGCTACAGCTTGCAGACGGTGGATCCATTACATGGGCTCGATGGACTAAGGCGGAGGGGGGATACAGATCGCCTACAAGAAGAACCACTGACATCGTCATGGAAGGCATCCCACTCCACCTCCGATATATAGAGACTGTTGCAGAACTGGTGGCTCCAATTGCGACACTGCACGAAGTTTTTTTCCCCTCATTCGACTCAGGCGATCTTAGGGAGGTCAAGGCGAACGTCACCATGCGGGAAGGCAAGCGTGTACCAAATGAAATGGATCTCCTGGAGGGTGATGGATACTCATACAGAATCCGCATGGCTGAGAGAAAGAAAGAGGCAAGAACTTGGAAGGAGGTCGTCACTGGATATGCCAGAACTTCGCCGGAGAAGGAGAAC
>LTAE01009217.1:0-19014 GCA_001647135.1 Pontederia paniculata
TAACTAGGATTCTATTATTAAATATGCAAAAAATCTAAATTAAAGTAATTGAGATAATTTTTAATTAATTAAAAATTTTGGTTGTTACAGTATGTAGAGGGGATCCTCTTCTCCATATCAAAATTTTTATTTACATTAAACCTTAAAGAGGTCAATGATATAGGAGAAGAGAGAACTTAGGGAGAAACTTGATTTTCATGCCTAGGTTGGGAAATCAAATGATGCATGCCACGTGTTTGATGAAATATATGCATTTAAGGAGATTCTTTTCTTCATTAGTTTTTATGATTTAAAGTGGACATTAAAGCTGATTTTTTTATCAAAGGCATGAAAGAAGAAGGAAAAATTAGGTTTAAGGTTAAGATGCATGTTTAGGGTTTATATTAAACTCATTTCTTTACAAGAACTATAATTTACTTTTGAAACATATGGTATGATAGACGTTATGCTCTGTATGAAATGTTTAAATGTTCAATTTCATGTTAGAAATGACTTAGGATGCTCAACACTTGAACCTAGGGAGAATTTAGAATTTTTGTATAAGAAAAAGGGGGAAACGAACAGGAGCTCGATATGGAGCTCGATATGGCCGTATTGGCCATTATGAGCTGCCAAAATCCTTTCTTCCAAAAGAATATGACCGAATGATTTGAGCCGTATTGATCAATATGGGCCGTAATGGTCAATACGGTTAGGGTGTAATGGCCAATACGGTTAGGGTGTAATGGCCAATACAAACAATTCACTCTTGACACGTAGAACTTAGTATTTTTAGTCTACTTAAGTTTAGACTTGTCCTATGCATATGATTCTAAGACGCAAGGTGGATTGCCCACCCTTTTCTTATGATTAATTAAGTAAGTTAAGGACATTGATGAGATATATGACGATAACCTAGATGCGACTTGCATGCTCAATCATAATTAGGTTAAAAAGATGAATAATATAATGATTGTATTGTTGAATGAAGAGTTATAATTAAAAGAAGGATTAGGATCAGTTGTGGTACATCATTGAAAGGCGAAGTAAAGTCTTCATAGAGAATGGTGATGTGCTTCTCGGGAAGTAAAGTCTTCACTAGACGTGGTGATGTGCTTCTCAAAGCCCTCAAACTAGCGATATGTAGGATACAAGGTACCCTTGATCTGATCAACCATATGAAGGTGTTGTACCAAGATCCTAATCAAGATATAATTAAAATGAACATGTGATATGAGGACGACTTATAAGAAGTTAAAGTAACTTCAAAGATGTCACATGTTAAGAAGATGAAAGATGATAATGATAATGCTAAATATGGTGAATTATATTGATAATGCCAAGTAAGCAAAGATAAGATAAATTTAAGTTGTATTATATCGATAATGCATAAAAAAGATAAGAAAGTAAGCAAGAGGAAAGATAAATTTAAAGCTAAGTTGATGAGCATAAATGGCTAAGAAGCTAAAGCAAAGAAAAGATAAATGGTCATATGTTGATCATAAGAGTGAGCTAACACCCTATGATATGCTCTATGATATTTATATGCATGACATGCTGATTCTTGCATATATGGATGATATAGTTCACATATTCTTCGATCTTTACATACTCTAATGTATGAAAGTCCCCTGCTTCTGGAGCCTTCATGTGAGAAGTAAAAATGATGCTTAAAGGATGGCGGTGCTGCTTATGAGCTGTCTTAGAATCAATTTATGTTGTTATCCTTCTCTTTTCTATCATGTGGTAAAGACTAAGTATCGCCTTCGGGCAAGCATATGTATGTTTCTTTAGTGACAAGTGACCTTTATGTTCAAGTTGTATGTTTAAAGTTCAAGTCTTGGATTATGGTTCTTTTTAATCAAGTTTAATGTCTTCTTCAATTTGGTACATGTGTCATGACCCGAGTTGTCTTCCGCCGATTTGTGTCTTATGTTTATCTAATTCTTTCGCCGTGTTCTTATTATTCTATGTGCTGATCATACTTGTCAATGGTCAAGTCAAGGTTCAATGTCTCATAGCGTCACAAAGATCGTTCGGTGCGCGTGACAAATGTCGATTCGTACACGTAGCGGGGCGCGTTTTCGGGACTTTACAATTTTAGCATACAAAAACAACTCTTAGCACTTCTCCCTGAATTATTGATATGTCATACTTTAAGCTCAAACCTTTCAATTTGCTTCTACATATTATTGGATTTTAACCATGACTTGGAGTTTGAGTCACAGTAGGAGAAGAAAATCTGCTTGAAGAAGATAAAAAAGTAGTTTTTTTAGTTTAGTTTTTCTATGATTCGATTTCTTCATTGACTCAAACTATGAATTGATTTCCAGCAAAACCAACACTTGTGTGCTATAAATTGATGTGGTTATGAATGAAAAAACTAATCGAGTTCTTCACAAATCTCGTTTCACTCCATCCTCTATTTTTTCTTGTTGCTCCTCTGTTTCAGCGACATTCTTCTCTACTCTCTTCCGTCGGTGCTGCAGCGTCGCCTGGGTGATAGCCTACATCTGGTATCAAAGCTTCCAGGTTCGCTGGCGCTATCATCTCCTCGTTGCTGCCATCTCCCTGACGTTGTCATCCCTGGCGTGCGTAGGACACGTCTGAAGAGCAGGTCTCGACGTCTCCTTCAACAACAACAGAGTTGCGGAATAGGACACGTCGGTTGCGACGCCAAAGAAGTTTGTTAGCAGCTTTTCCTCACGAAGTTGCGGATCCAGCGCGCGAGCTCACGTCCACCCACCGACCTGCCATCACCGGAGACGCACACGCCTCACCAATTCACAACGGCATCAACAAGTGCCATGTGCAGCACCTCAAAACTGCATGTCTCTACTGTAGAGAAGGAGAAGGAGAAACACGTTCGGAGACTTCACCTGTAGTGAAGAGCATAAACGAAAAAAAACTGCAGCGCCATTGTTGAAGAAGCCGACGTGGCCAACAAGAAAGAGGAGTAGTTACTCCGTGTAGGCAGGTTAATCTCTTTGACTTGCTAGGTACAAAAGGAGGAGGCTGGCTGCTCAGAGAAACCGCAGAACCATGATGCGAAAAATCACACGTTAAAAACTCAGCAAGTATACTGTTCGCACAAGTAATAAAATGATGAGAAGAGTGTCGAACCCACGAGGATTGATAAATTTTAAAATTTGAAATGTTATCTTGAAATCCGATTTAAGATTTGCAATGAATTTAGAAAGAGATAAGATAAGATAGAAAATAAGGAGAAAAGATAAAAAATAAAAGAAAAGATTAAAAGATAAAAAATAAAAGAAAAGATTAAAAGATAAAAAATAAAAGAAAAGATTAAAAGATAAAAATATTTAGTTTGTTAGGATTAAAATTCTGTTTCACCAATATTATTTTCTATATCAATTCAATTAAAGTGTTTGAATATTAGATGGTGGAAGAATTGATTTAAAATTATAAGACTCCGGAAACAGATGACTTAACTATCTTAATCTTAAATTAAATCAGGAGTACGTGAAAACGTTAAACCTAAATTAATTTAAATTAAAACGCAATAAAATCTAATCCTAAATTGCTAGGCCTCTTTCGAGTGAATAGCAACCCACAGCTTATGAATTATGGAAGCAGATAGACATATATCTTTCAACTAAGAATCCAAACACTTGAAAATGGCCGAAGAGAAATATACCAGGAAAACGGCCCGCGTCGCGTCTGAAATGGACCGCGCCCGGGCAGATGAAAACACGACTTCACAAAAGAGGAAAAATGGATTCAAAACGATGGCGGAGGTGAAAACGACATGTGTTAGACGAACACGGTCCTTTTTGACTCGGCCGAAAAATCGTGCTTCATAGAAATCCGAAAGAAAATTAATTAAGAGTAAAATACTAACAGTATCTTTCGATGAAAGTTAATAAAATACTCAATAAATTTTCAGAAAATATCAAATCACAAACTAATAAAGGTTCAACATAAATTCTTCCTAAATAAAGATGATTCTAAGTCTTAAGAAATAAGATTAGAAAAACAAACAAATTTGCAGAATCCTATTGCTCTCAAAATCTTCAATCCTGCTTCAAGGTTTCTCCTCCAAGCTCTTCAGAAATATGAAAAATATGAGAAGTCTCTGATTATTTTTGTCTTTTGAGAAATATCTACTGTCAGAGATCAGAGATCAGAGAGATGTTGATTTTCTTCTCTTGATCTCATACATGTCTATTTATAGGGTAGAATCAATCTCCAAAGGGTCTCCAAGTCTTTCACAAAGTTGAGATATTTTCAAATTCTTTCCAAGTCAAAATAGGAAAGAATTTATATTTTTTTCAATTAAATTCGTAACTCTCCTTTAGGCTGAAATTTAAACCATCAAAACTCTTCCAAATCTTTTCAAATATGATTCCTTTTGATCCCCAAGGAGTTAAGATAAGATAGGAGTCCTTTTTCAAGTCATATTAGGAAGAAGAATGATAAAATCTTCTAATTTCTCTTCAAATTCGTAGCTCTCTCTTGGGCTAAATTTTTGGACTTCAGAACTCTCTCAAATTCATTAGAAATAGGTCTCTAATAGTTCCCAAGGAGTTGTATAATGATTAGAAGTTTTTTCCATGAAGTTTTAACATATTTTTCTAGTCAATTTCTTCAAAAGAACTATTTAGGAAAAGTTGGAAGTCCTCCTTCAATTGAATTTCCTCAAGTGAACCAATTCCTATTTGAAGTAAAAAATACGAGGAATCCTTTTAATTGAGAATCTTCAAATAATAAACTCCTCAAAATGTATATAATATCAAACAATGTGCTCGACCGAGTCTGCCATTTGCAGTATTTTTCATGAATTGATGCCATTTTGCCTGAAAATTAATCATAAAAAGCACATAGGTAGAATCTGACTCATGAATAAAATATGAACTGAAATTAACTAAAACAATGCATGAATTAATGTAAAATACTAAAAAATAATATAAAATAGATGCATGTAATATGTATATTTTTGCATGCATCAAACCAAGAGTTGAATGCCCAAGTATCCTCGATTTGAGGACATGTCGCTAGTTCCCCATACCGCGGCAAGTAAAGATGGTGGCGGGTTGTCGTTCCATTACCCGCAATTGACAACAACCAACTACACCACGTGGGCAATCAAGGTAGAGGCCTTGATGGATGCTCAGGGCGTTTGGGAGGCGGTAAAACCAGAGGAAGGAACTATCGTCGACGTCAAGAAGGACAAGTTGGCGAGGGCGTATTTTCTTCAAACTCTTCTAGAAGATATCCTTCTGTAGGTAGCCTGTAAGAAGACGGCTAAGGAGCTCTGGGACAGCCTCAGGATGAGGTTTGTCGGAGCTGATCGCGTCAAGGCAGCACGCCTATCAAATCTGAAGATTGAGTTCGACGCACTGCGGATGAAGGACGGGGAGACTTGGACGAGTACGCTGGTAAGCTAGCTGGTATGTCAGCAAAATACATCAACTTGGGCTCGACGTTGGATGATGCTATGCTAGTGAAGAAGTTGCTCGACACTGTGCCAGACAGGTTCTTTCATGTCATCGCTGGTATTGAACAGTTCTGCGACATCAATACCATGTCATTTGAAGAAGCAATCGGGCAAGTAAAGACGTGGGAGGAGCGTGCACGTCAACGTTCACCTGGTGGAAATCAAAGTGGGCAACTTGAGCTCACTCAGGCTGAATGGTAGGCACGCCAGAAGAATGGTGGCAGTAATGCGTCATCAAATAAGAAGGTTAAAACTCTAGATTTGAGTGCAGGCGGTAGTCGCGGCCTAGGTGGACGTGGTCGTGGGAGAGGCTGGCGTGGCAGATCTCCAAGCAAGGATGAGAAGGATGGCTCCAGCAGAGGTGGCCGAGACAAGAGTCACATCAAGTGCTACCAGTGCAACAAGATGGGGCACTTTGCATATGAGTGCAAGAGCAAAACACGCACTGAGGAAGTGAACCTTTCTCATGCGGAAGAAGAGGAGCCAATCCTGCTGATGGCGATAAGTCTTGTTCTATTGAATGAGGACAAGATGGAGCCCCAACTACGAACAGGTGTCGAAGAAAGTTTCACCACAGACGTTTGGTACTTCGACAATGGAGCTAGCAATCACATGTCAATCCAACGAAGCAAGTTCTATGAACTGGATGAGTCTATCCAGGGACATGTGAGGTTCGAGGACGGCTCCATAGTTCAGATCAAATGAAAGGGCTCTGTTCTGCTCCAGTTCAAAGGAGGAGAACAACGACTTCTTTCTGAAGTATTTTATATCCCAGCATTGTGCAACAACATCATCAGTTGTGGTCAGCTAGCCGAAAGGGGGAGCAAGATCATTATGCTGGGAGATTCTCTCTCGGTGTATGACTTCAGTGGCAAGTTGTTGATAATGATCGAAAGGTCTCCAAATCGGCTATACAAGACTGTGATGGAAACAAGTAAACATGTGTGTTTACTTGCAAACATCTCTGATGAAGCGTGGCTTTGGCATGCCAGGCTAGGGCATGTCAACTTCCAATCCTTAAAGTTGCTGACAGCGAAGAGGATGGTGGTAGGTGTGCCACCCATCATGCATCCAAACAACCTCTGCCAGGGATGTTTGGTTGCAAAGCAGGCCAGACAGTCATTCCCACAACAACGAACTTTCGAGCAAAGGAGATACTTGAACTTCTGCATGTTGATCTTTGCGGACCCATCACTCCAACAACTAACACCGGCAATAGCTATTTTATGCTAATTGTTGATGATTACTCTCGATGGATGCGGGTCCATGTGCTCAGGACAAAGGATCAAGCATGTGAGGTATTTCGAAAGTTCAAGTTAAAGGTGGAAAACACAAATGGACGTTGCGTGAAGACCTTGAGGACTGATTGGGGTGGCGAATTCCTCTCAAGCGAGTTCATTAAGTTGTGCGAAGAGGCTGGGATCGAGAGGCATCTGACTGCACCATATACACCGCAGCAAAATGGTGTCGTGGAATGAAGAAATCACGCAGTGATGGAGATGGCGAGATCACTTTTGAAGAGCATGAATGTCCCAGGGAGGTTCTAGGGGGAAGCCATTAGGCACGTGGTATATCTGCTGAGCCGCTTGCCAACAAAGGTGCTAGAAGAACACACGCCATTTAAAGCATGGACTGGGAGGAAGCCACACCTCGGAAACCTACGGGTGTTCGGGTGCACTGCTGACGCGAAGGTGACAAAGCCATATCTAAAGAAACTCGACGACCGAAGTCAGGCCATGTATATCTCGGTGTCGAGGAAGGCTGCAAGGCCCACCGTCTTTATGACCCTCAAAGTGGCAAGCTTCATGTAAGCAAAGATGTGAAATTTGAAGAAGGGTTGGAGTGGGTTTGGAATACAGATACAAAGCAACAAATCTTCAGATTTTGTTCAGGAGCACAACCCAGTGCCAGTGTTGTGTAACACTGGACCAGATACGACGCACACCTCAGAAGTTCAAGTTCAGGCGGATGCTACGTCCGAGCCGACTGTTAGAACACATGCACGTGCTACATCGGGAATTGCTGGGCTACTAGGAATGATGACGAGAGCATGTGCACGTGCTGCAAGACAAGCCGTAGCAGTGGAAGCAGGGCATGTGGCCCCAACATCTCCAACAAGCAACACCCCTCCAGCAGTCACGCCAAGGCAAGAGCCAACAACCCCAACATCATCTGTATCAAGTAGAAGCACTGACAACAGTCGCGTCCGTTACAGAGACATCGACAATATCATGAGGAACATGAGTAGAGTTGAGCTACTTGAGGAAGATCTTGAAGACGAGGCACTACTGGTTGAAATGGAGGAACCATCAAGCTACCAAGAGGCTACTGGTTGAAATGGAGCATGAATGTCCCAGGGAGGTTCTGGGGGGAAGCCATCAGGCATGCGGTATATCTGCTGAACCGCTTGCCAACAAAGGCGCTAGAAGAACGCACGCAATTTGAAGCATGGACTGGGAAGAAGCCACACCTCGGGCACCTACGAGTGTTCGGGAGCACTACTCACGCGAATGTGACAACGCCACATCTAAAGAAACTCGACGACCAAAGTTAAGGCCATGGTATATCTCGGTGTCGAGCAAGGCTGCAAGGCCCACCATCTTTACGACCCTCAGAGTGGCAAGCTCCATGTAAGCAGAGATGTGAAATTTGAAGAAGGGTTGGAGTGGGCTTGGAATACAGATACAAGAAACAGATCTTCAGATTTTGTTCAGGAGCACAGCCCAGTGCCAGTGTTGTGTAACACTGGACCAGATACGACGCACACCTCAGAAGTTCAAGTTCAGGCGGATGCTGCGTCCGAGCCGAGTGCTAGAACACATGCACGTGCTACATCGATAGTTGTTGGGCCACCAGGAATGATGACGAGAGCACGTGCACGTGCTGCAAGCCAAGCCGCAGCAATGGAAGCAGGGTAGGTGGCCCCAACATCTCCAACAAGCAACACCCCTCCAGCAGTCACACAAGGGCAAGAGCTAACAACCCCAACATCATTTGTATCAAGTAGCAGCACTAACAACAGTCGCATCCATTACAGAGACATCGACAGTATCATGAGGAACATGAGTAGAGTTGGGCTCCTTGAAGAAGATCTTGAAGACGAGACACTACTAGTTGAAATGGAGGAACCATCAAGCTACCAAGAGGCTGCTGGTCAGACCGACTGGGAGGAAGCAATGAAGAAAGAGATTGACTCCATTGAGAAGAATGCAACTTGGTCTCTAACTAAGTTGCCAACAGGGAAGAAACCCAGAGGTCTGAAATGGGTGTACAAATTGAAGAAGAATTCAGAAGGAAAGGTGGTCAAGCACAAGGCAAGACTAGTTGCCAAAGGATATGTTCAGCACTAAGGCATAGACTTTGATGAGGTCTTTGCACCAATGGCTAGACTTGATACTGTGCGTGTCATCCTAGTTATAGCTGCAAATCGGGGCTGGCAAGTTCATCACTGTAAAGTCAGCTTTCTTAAATGGCGAGCTTCAGGAGGAGGTATATGTGACTCAGCGAGAAGGATTTGTAGTGAAGAACAAGGAGCACCTTGTGTAGAGATCGAGCAAGGCTTTGTATGGACTCAGACAAGCACCACGAGCTTGGAACATTCGGCTTGACAGAAGTCTAAAACAACTGGGTTTTAGCAAGTGTGCACAAGAGCAAGCTGTGTACACAAGAGGAGAAGGTTCTAAAGGTACAATTGTTGGTGTTTATGTTGATGATCTTGTGGTGACAGGTGAAAACCCGAAAGAGATTGCAGTGTTNCACCACGAGCTTGGAACATTCGGCTTGACAGAAGTCTAAAACAACTGGGTTTTAGCAAGTGTGCACAAGAGCAAGCTGTGTACACAAGAGGAGAAGGTTCTAAAGGTACAATTGTTGGTGTTTATGTTGATGATCTTGTGGTGACAGGTGAAAACCCGAAAGAGATTGCAGTGTTCAAGCAACAAATGATGAGTGAGTTTGAGATGAACGATCTTGGACTCACATATTATCTCGGGATTGAGGTGACACAAGAAGCAAACAGGGTGACTCTCAAGCAATCGACATATGCTAAAAAAGTGCTGGCTAAATTAAGCCGAATGCAGTGCAACCAAGTATCCTATGGAACCAAAGGCACAACTACACAAAGATGCAGAAGGAGAGCCCGTGGATGAAACTGAGTATCGCCGCGTCATCCGCTGCCTGAGGTACCTTTTACATACTATACCTGATCTTTCTTATGCAGTCGTTGTGGCCAGCAGGTTCATGGAGAGACCCACGCTGATGCATCACACATATAACATACCATTTTTCCTAAAAAAAATCATACATATCATTATACTTATAAAGTTATAATCTAATCTAGTTTTCAATTTTTTAAACGAAAAAGATATATGAGTCAAATATTCATATCCTTAAATTCATATAAATATCAATAAATATTCATACCCCTAAATTCATATAAGTAAATAAAAATAGATCTCAAGATTCCAAATTGTTGTTGTAATATCGGGGAATAAAACGTACAAAAGAAAGAAAAAAGGAAATGAAAAAAAAAGATAAAAGCGACAAGTGAATACAAGAAAAAAAAGGAATACCATAGACACATATAAGTACTTCAATGGACCCAAAACTACTAAACCCCATTCTCACCTCATATAAAGCTTGTCCGAGGCAAAAAAAAAATTCTTTCTATCCTTCACTTGCACAACCCTAACTTAGGAAACTTAGCCCCATGAGCCACAATATGAAAACTGATATCCTTCGTTGTACAACTACAAATCTAGAATAAAAGGAGGAGAATTTGGAGCAAAAGGTGGATCTGGGGAAGCAAAAGAAGATACATCAAAGAAAAGCGAGTAAGAACATTAAAAAAATAAAAAAAAATACAGAAAAGTATGATAGTGATACTACAATCTCTTTTGTCTAATTTATGTTTAGTAGATAATGGATTGTTATGATGATTATTACTATTTATCTAAGATTTATGGACTTATGACAATGTTTATGAATTATCATGTGATGATAGAAACAAAAATTTTATTATGTCTAGATTTCGTGGCTTCTGTTTGGAGGTAATTTTGGTTAGGCTATAGTTGTTATACCATATATGAAAACATAATCTTTAAAATTTAGTTTGCACAAGAATTAATTTCATATTAATCCGAATTATGTTATGAAAGTTATAAACTGAATAACAAGACATTATCAATCTATCCCAATTCTTATTATTATTGATTTATAAAATGTATATTAAATTATAAAGAACAATTAAATTTTGATATTTATAATATTAATAGATGTTTGAATGTTGTTTCAGATGGAACTGATTTCACATTATTGGAATCTCTCTAGAGCCAAGTTATGGTTTTCAAGTTGATTAGGTGTCAATTATGAGATAAGTTGAAATTTGACATTGCTCAAATGATATATAATTGATAAAATTATTATTAAAATCTCTAGTGAATAATGAGTATTTAATAGTATCAGGTCTATATGAAACTCTTTAAGTTATTTTTTTAGTTTTTTTTATATTTATGCAATGTTTATTCAATTGTTTCAAGAACCATTGTTATGTCATATTAAACGTTAGGATTTCATATGTTGGAATGACTATATTATTATAAATTATTTTTAAGTGCCAAGTTGATTGATCATGACATTATGTTAAGTAACAATTTGATTGTCATTTTAAAATTCATGATTTAATATATTTTGTATAATTTTAATTTTTTTCTACAAGTAGACTCCAAAATATCCAATGTATAAAATTATATATTTTATTCCCATATAGTCTCTTATAAAGAATCTCTTCATAACATCATTACATTATGTTTTAGAATTTTAATGCTTGAGAGATTAAAAGTTCATATATTTTCCCTCACACATTCAAACTAAGTGGTTCAAGTTTCATACCAAAGAACATCGATACCTATATTTATTACTAAAATATCATATTCTAATTTGATATGTATGAATTTTGGTGCATTTACAATTTAGCCAATGTTGTTTAGGGCAAAATTTGTAGTAGGTCATTCTTTTAATCATATACTCATAGTATACAATTCCGATCAAGATGACTTCAAGAGAATTTTATTCATATATCCTATGAAAAATAATCTTATTTACCCTTTGAAATAGGTACATAAAATATGTAACTTTTGTCAGCATGACACAAACTGCTAATTTGTTTGAAATTCGAGATTACAAACCCTAGTGGGTAATCATATCCATGATTAAGATATTATGGAAATTGAATAGAAACAAATAAGATTTTATAATGGGAACATAACACGCATATATCCATTAAAAAATATACACCGAAGTTGAAGGATTGATATAATATAATTTGCTATTTCAAGATAGCTCGTAGTGGAAGAACAAGATCGTTGTAAATTTTTCTATATTATTCCGTACTTGTTGTCAGGACTCGAATCATAGGAGAAAAATAGTCATAGTACTTAGACTTCTTTGAAATCTTCTAGACAGCCTTAGGAGTTGTCGGACTTCTGCAACATGCTAGAGATTTATAGAGAAGTTTGAGCCGCATATGAGAAGTTTATATAGTTGCATGCACTTGTGGTTTGTATAATTTAATACAACATGTACAGGCTCCATCTAGATCGAATCTCCATCTAGATTTAAGTTTATATAGTTGAAAAATACATGGTTTCTCCATCTAGATCGAATCTAGATGGATATAACATTGTTGTTGATCTCGTCCAAAAGAGTATCAAGAAGGGGAGAATTCTTGGATCTTTATTATAAGGCTAGGGTTTCTAAAGATTTGAAAATCAACTCTTTTTTCAGCCTTACATAAATTTTTAATATAAAAATTATATATTAAAATTATACTTAATATTAATTGATAAATAAAATATTAAAAAAATTAAATACAAAATACCATTTATATTATAATTCATAATTAAATTATTTAAATATAATAATGACACTTAAATTTTCAACTCCCACATACAACTATAAAATTCAATTCCGTATTTAAGAAATATAAATAAAAAAGTTAATAGTTGACAATATTTATTAGAAAGATATTAAATTTCACAATTTAGAAACACTTATTAAATATTAATAAGAAATAAATCATAACAATACATATAAAATTTTGTATTAAGCACATAGAAATTAATAAATTTAAAAATAATATTTAATATTTATTTAAATATATTACATCTCGAATGTAATTTTAATGGGTTGAAAAAAGCGATAGTATGATATTGAAACATTGAATAATATTTTAATTAAAAATAGAATTTTGATAAACCTAGAAATTAAAAAAATAAAATGGAAATCAAATAATAAAAAACATCCATCTTTGTTTAAAAAATTAGTAAGACTAATAATAAATAAAATATTAAAATTAAATCCAAAATGCCATATAGATGTTTAAAATAATATTAAAATAAAATATAATAAATTAGGTTAAATTTAAATTTAATTTAAAATATTGACATAATAGAATATTTAATTTTGTAAAAAAGTTATTTTTAATTTCTTCTGTGTGGACTATCATGAAATTTCATATGTACTTATCCTTAAACTATAAAATCAAGCAAGCGAGCAAAAGTATGTTTAATTTTTTTTATTTATTAAATTATCATTGTTCCCTGTAATTAAAATAATTATATTGATATGGAGAGAGAAGAGAGAGTGAAATAATATTTTAATTCAAAGTGTAAAATGATAATTTAATAAATTAAAAAAATGTGGATAAACTTAACATTATACTATTAAATTATGGTCAATTGATAAAGCTTAAATTTATTTCTATTCGATTTTATAATTTAGTGGTACATTTAAAATTTTACAGTAATTCGAAAAAAAAAGAAATAATCCTTAATTTTAGTAGTAGATAATAAATTTATTTTACTAACCACTTTCATCATATTCAAAACTTCAACCAAACAGTTAATTTTTTTTTCCTGAATCTTATTTTATATATATCAAAACAACGAAAGAAAACTTCTATAAATATAAATTACTCAAAAGTTTTTATTTATAATTATTTACGTTCCATATTATCAATTACATCAAATAAACTACCCTTTCTTTACTCTTTAAGAAAAAAACCCAATTTCGTCTGCCCACCTCTCTCTTTTCTGTGGCGTTTCGCTTCTGCGATCAATAAGAAACATTTCTTTTTCTTTTTCTCTTCATAGGTCTCGATCGCCAAAAAGAGAGAATCTTCTTTAATTAATTTATTTTTAAATGTAAATAACCATTAAAACCCTCAATGGGCTTTCACATGGGCTCTTAGTCTAAAGAGTTTTTAGCATTTTGACTCGAACTGTTGGTACGTTTCTGGTCGATGCTCGTTAAAATTTTCTTCCTATATGGATGTCTGAAATTCGATTGTTACCAGTACCACGTATTTGAGAAATGTGTCGACTAACAATTTGTACGATATATACAAGAGCGTACTATTCATAAATTGTATCTGGCCTATATTTTCTTTTGGATTATCCCTACGTGACCCCCGGTCTCGAGGACTACTAGCACCTGACTAATTCGGAGTCGAGGACAAGAACAAAACGGTATTCCTCTGATCAAATTTGACGACTCCCGGGCTCGAACTCGGGACTACTAGCTTCCGGTCTCTCAACCCGAGATACACCTTTGCTAACTAGATGTGCCAACCAAACTTAATTGATCTGACCTATATTAATTTCAATTAATTCGGTGTCACTTCGAATTGCGTATCTAATTTTGACATAGGAGACTTCTAAGCTCAAAGAATACATTTATCGCTTTACTTCAACTTTCATTTGACAGGTCCGAATCCACGTAAAGAATGAGAAGCCTCCCCTTCCCCTCCTTCAACTTTTGAAGTAGTTGAAATTAATAAATAAAATAAGGATTTAATGATGGTATACTCGGGTACATCATGTACCCTGCCTAACAAACTGTTGGATCTGAGATCTACGATAGATCTTATTTAAGATTTTTATTTTTCATTTATTTTTTTAACCGTAGATCTCAAATCCAACGGTTTGTTAGGCAGAGTACATGATGTACCCGGGTACACCATCATTAAATCCATAAAATAAATACTAAGTAATATAATTATTTAAGTGAATAGATAATTTTAATTTATATCTAAAGATCTTGAATTTAAATTTTACTAACATCTTTTTATTATTTAAACCCTTCCTAATTCTAATATTCATATATTTTGATCTTCTTAACTTTTATTTCTGAATCCATTCTTGTCCGATGATACGAAGGTTTGGAATATAATTTGCAATATCTCCAACCACGGTGTTAAGGAATTCTCGAAATTGATTGAGTCATATAAAGCTGTCAAGCTAGCCCTGCACATGTTTAACCTGAAGGCCTCTGGACTTAAGATTAGATACTGGATCATGATATCTTGTACAAAATTAGGCGTATATTTTTTCTTTATTCACCACTTTCTTTCTTTCTTTTTTTTTTCTTTCATGGGGGCATGCATTGTACTGCTATGACATGAGTCTAAGTTGTCGGACATCGTTGTTCAATGCCTTTGTTTTATCCGACTTTTTTTTTTAGGTACCCCTGCGGGGCCTCCGGTATCCGGGGCTACTAGCACCCGACTAATCCGGAACGAGGACGAAGAGCAGAAATGATATTCCTCTGATCAAATTGGCGACTCCGGAGCTCGAACTCGGGGCTACTAGCTCCCGGTCCCTCAATCCGGGACACCCCTGCTGACCAGGTGTGCCATCCAACTTGGTTAATTTTATCCGACTTTCACCTTCCGATTGGATGGCCAGGGATTGTGTCTGTGCTCTCATGTATGTACCTCAAGTTACTTTATTTCCATCTTCTGTGCCACCTTTTTTCCATGACTTCTTCCATCTGCTTCATTAGGAAAAAAAATAACACAGAAAGGCATACCAAATATATTATCCTTCTTCTTAATTTCAAATATTAGATACATAATAATATCAAGTAAATCCTTTTAACTTTGATAAAAAAATTAAAGTCATAAATAAGAGAGTGCTTTTAAAACTCCAGTGAATTAAATTAGTCGGAGATTTTAATAAATCACCAAAAGAGATAATCTTTGTGAGGACACATCCCAACAATTCTTCTTTTTCTTTTAAATTCTTGATATTAAAAGGTCACTTCCGTGACGAATTCAACTTGAAATGGGACAACAAGTTGAACAAATCAACTACTAGTTGTTTTTTTCCTTTTTTCCTGTGAATGAAATTATGAATCAATAGATTACCAAAACATACATAATAAAATAGTGAGACCTCAAATTTCTTAATTGGCAAGTGATGCAGCTGCACTGCCATGTTATCATAAATTCATTTTCACACTATATCCTAATAATTTCTTAATTGGCAAATGATGTAACTGCATTGTTATGTTATCATAAATTTAATTTCACACCCTATCCTAACTAATTATTTTCATCTCTCCCACTATGCTTGTTGCATAATGAATTCTAAAATTTTGATTCAGTCAACCTAATTATAAACCATATATTGGCCATTTGGCTTTATAAAAAGAACACAACATTTGTTAGCTTCTTTAACACATGTAGTGCATATGTGAAATGTCTACCTAATATTATCTTAATAGACCTTTCATGTAGCCATTTCTTCCTCCTTGATCACCTGCTAAAGTTATTTAATTAAACCAATAACACTGGAAAAACTGAAAAAGAACTACACATGGTACCAAGGCAGGTTAAGTGGGCGAGAAAGGCACAAAGAGAGTTATAATACAAATAAGAGGAATAGAAGAATTGTCCAGAGCAAACAGGTGGCCAGTTGTGACCATGAGGTTCTCAACACTCCTCCTCTTCCTCTCCTTATACTGTTTCTGCTGTCTTAGCTCCGGTCAGCGATATAACGCCCTGTTCAACTTCGGCGACTTGCTCTCCGACACCGGAAACGTCATCATCTCCAACCTCCCCTATGGCATGAACTACTTCGGCAAGGCCACCGGCCGCTGCTCCGACGGCCGCCTGGTCATCGACTTCATCGGTACGTATGAGTTCTTCTGGAGCAATTTAATTAAGTTCACAAGCGTTCGGGAGATCGAATCCTTCCTTGTTCTTGTACATGTTGCAGCTCAGGGACTCGGTCTGCCGCTGCTCCCGCCGAACTCGGCCAAAAACCAGAACTTCCAGCAGGGCGCAAACTTCGCGTTCATCGCGGCCACGACGCTCGAGTTTGAGTTCTGGCACGAGAGGGGCCTCAGCAAGGGCCTCTGGGTCAACGCCTCCGTCCACAAGCAGGTCGACCGCTTCGAGAGGCTCATGCCTTCCATCTGCGGCACGCCGCAAGGTCTGATCAATCCGACCAGCGCCGTACTGTTCTTCTTCTTTGTTAATTGATTACGTATACATCATCCCTTATTCCGCCGCTGACTTGACCAAACTGGTGGAGCATAGATTGCAAAGACTACTTGAGCAAATCTCTCTTCGTAGTCGGAGAGTTCGGCGGTAACGACTACAGCACCGGCCTGTTCGCCGGCCGGAGCATCGAGGAAGTGAGCAGCTACGCGAAGCCTGTGACGGAGGCCATCGGACAGGGCGTGGAGGTAAAGATCGATGTCTTACTGCAATAGGCTTTTAGCACATCGACGAGGTTAACGTAGTGCCCTCTTGTATGTATCAGAGGTTGATCGGGCATGGAGCGGTGGACATAGTTGTGCCGGCGCTGCTGCCGGTGGGATGCTTCCCCTTGTACCTGACCCTCTACAACACGTCCAACCCGGAGGACTACGGCCCCCGGACCGGCTGCATGAGGCGGCACAACGCCCTGTCGTGGCACCACAACATGCAGCTCCGCCAGGAAATCGACCGGCTCCGGCAGAAGTTTCCGGCAGTGTCGATCCGGTACGCGGATTACTACGCGCAGGTGTTCGACTTCGCCCTTAACCCATCCAAATACGGTATGTCCATAATCCATCGATTCCCGAGTTAGTCGATCGTTTGCACTTTGCATGTCATCTGTTAGGGGTCTGGATTTGAAATTTTTGACTATTAAAAATTTTTATTGGAACTTATTGAAAAAATAATTATTGAAAGCTTAATCTATCATAATTAGATATTAAATTAGCTATTAATGAAAATGATGGCTCTGAAGTATTGGAGTGACGATGAAAAAGAAATAGACATTATCGAAAACTTTAACTAAAAAAATAGATGTTGGTGTACCTATTCAACTAATGATCTTTCAGTTGGAGATATATACATATATAATATATGTATAGCATGATTCCTTAAAAAAAGAATAGGTCCCTTCTTCAAAATACAAACATAGCAGTGCATTAAATTAAAAAAAAATGTAGCTAAGCGTTAATAACTTTATATTCATTTTTTGAGTCACTAATTTAAACATGATTTATTTTTTTTTCTCACAATCGAATATTAGATTAGTTGAAGCTAATAATTCTAAGCACTGAGGTTTCAGATCGTAATATAAAAAAAATATTATTAAATTAGATGTGCTACCAATAATCCTAAATGCTTAAGTCGATAAGAAAAATGATATTTTTAAAGTTATATTTTTAACACTTTTCATCACATTTTTTTGTCTAGCCCAAAATTCATACATAAAAAATAATAATTAATACGAATAGCATCAATATTTGAACTCAAAATCTCTAATTTTAATATTATATTAAATCAAATATATTATTAATAATCTTAAAAATTTAAACTGATAAAAAAATAAAATCTTTATATTTATATTCTTAAAAGTGGAGTCAGTACCCACACTTATATTTTGAACAGTGGTGTGCGTGGAATCGACACCCACACATAAAAATCAAAACGTAGGCGCCCAAAATTAGGTCGTAAATAAAATATAAAAGAGATTGATTAAACGATGAGATTTCATTGTTGTCCCCGCGGTGTACAAATTTGATGGCATTGTTGTCCCAATGTACGTGTGTTCCTCGGGCTTAGTTTGGCAACGGGAACCAGAGCTAAAACTGAATGGATTCTAGCTATGGTTCCGCCCGGTTCTTCAAACGATGTGACGTTTTGAAGACACATAACCAAATGTTGGAACCTCAGCGTCACGTGACATGCGATTCCTACTAACAGCAGGAACCGGAGGTTCTGCAGCAGCAAAGGCAACATTAAATGCTGCCTTTCTAGCAGCATTTAATGCTGTCTTTTTTTTTAAGTTTGTTTGAATTTTTTTTTTTGAAAATTCTACTTTTAATATATTTTAATTTTATATTAACTTAATAATACAATATAGAATTATTTCATTATATCTTTATTATTATATTAACTTATATTTAATTGTATTATTAACGGAAATAATTTTATATTAAATTTCATAAATTATTTAATTGTATTATTCACGGAAATAATTTTATATTAAATTTTGTAAATTATTTAATTGTATTATTCACGAAAATAATTTTATATTACTTAAACTTATTTTTTAAGAAATAATTTATTACCTTATAACTTATTTATATAATATTATATTAATTTAAATGTGATTATATTAAATTTCGTAAATTATTTAATTATATTATTCACGAAAATAATTTTATACTACTTAAACTTATTTGTGAAGAATTAATTTATTACTTTATAACTAATTTATAATACAAATTATTTATTA
>LTAE01009218.1:0-19012 GCA_001647135.1 Pontederia paniculata
CTGGTCGTCCACTGTCTCCATTCTGAGCCCTCTAGACGTGCATTGTCTTCATCCTCAATTTTTCGATCGTCCGATCTTCAACATTGGGCGACCTCTCCTCTGCTTAGCCAAGACTCCTTCTTCGGCTAAGTCTTTACCGAGCGTCCACTTCTCCTTGGACCGCTCATTCTCCAACCTTTTAACATAAGTGTTATCTTCGGTCGCCCATTCCTCATCATCGGGCGACCTTTCTCGTTAAGCCCTTTGCTCCGGTCGTCCTTCCTTTGTCTTTGATCGACCGATCATCCTTTTGCTCACCTTCATATATATATTCTCCTCCTTTAATGTTGGTCGACCGCTTCATATGCTTAGGACGACATCTGCACACATGTAGTTCTTCTGATATATCCTCTGTGTGCACATGTCGTCCATTTCTTCAGCTTTGGTCGACCTAACAACTCTGAACTTGAACACATCTTGTTACAGAAATCAGCTCAACAAGTTCATCAGTATGGACTAAGTTTTCTTACAATTTTGTGATCATCAAAACACTCTCAGGATCCTAGATTCAACAGATTATAGACTATTCGTTAACATGGGAAAAACAGAAGACATAATAACATAATTTTGGATAAAAGGGAGACCTGAACCCTAATTCAAAATAGAATCAAGAGTATGATAAAAGATGACGTACAAGTAGGGAAACACGATCATAATCATGAGAGGAAAAATTCAAAGAATTGTAAATAATATCTAGAACCCTAGGACATGATCAACTATATAAAACCTAGATCTACAAGTGATCTGCCACAATAACACCTTACAATCTATAAGCTTGTTGTCCCGGTCTTCGTCACACGTTCCTATCGTTCCTTAATATTGCTCCTAAAAGTTATAGTATGACATCTTACGAAAAAATAATATTCTTCTAGTTATTCCTCCTAAAAGTTTTCTTAATATTGCATAATGCAACTCTTGATAATTTTAACAAACTTTTGTAACATTTAAGGTATTATTTGACATGAATTTAAAATAGTATAGCATATATTGTGTTAGTTAAATCAATATACTATTTAAAATATTTGATAAGTATAATTAATAATAATGATAAGTGACCAAAATTCGACATTTTAAAATACTTGAAAAAGCAACATTTACAATGTAATTTATTTTTATATATACCCTCAAAATATTTTATTATTAATTACTATTTGTATGAATACATTTATTTTTTTATATCATGACCAATTTATTATTATTTTTAAAATTTTAAATTATTTGGTTAATTATTTATTTCATTATTATTTATTAATATTAAAATAGTTAAAATAAAAATGAGTTATTCAGTTTAGATTAGAGATAATAATTTGAATTATTTAAATAATAACGCTAATTATCGCTTATTAATTATTTTCAACTATTCAAATCACTAGTACATAGATTAGGAGCATATATCATTTTTCATATATAACTTTGTGCTTGTAACATACGTAGAACCCAATAAATTTATAATAAAGATAAATATAACAAAACCAATAATAAAAGATAAAATATATTAGGTCATCCAGGAGGTAAATTTTCATTTTTTTTTCTTGAATTATAGTCATTTTTCTAACTCAGCCCTTCGACTTTGTTTTGGCAATTTTCTATGTTTCTGTTGTCTTGCAGCTAATGTTTGCTTAATCAATCATTGATGTTATCAATTAAAATAATGACATGATAAAGTTCTATCTCCTTCCATTTAAACATTCAAATAATAAAATAATAATGATTAGCCAAAATAATAAAAAAAAAAAGGTGACAACACCGCATCCACCCTAGCTCCCTCCTATGACTATGAGAATGCCCTTCTCTCCTATTATGTCATAGTTTTTCTTGGAGAGGGGAGGAAGGGAATGCTCTTTTCTCTTCCATCACTCTCATGTCGGAGCGAGTGTTTGCTCTCACACTTCTCTCGTAACAAAGGAGAGGGGCACATATCCCCTCATCCATCTCAAAGTAGGGGGCATTCCTCATTTAAGGGATGAAGAAGGGTTCACTCCCCTCTTAAAAAGGAGTATGTAAGAATTTATCTATATGAATAAAACAAAGATAATAATGAATTTATATATAATTATTTTTTTATTATTTAAGAGGCGTCTTATTTTTTTATAAATTAAGAGTTTAAAGTGAACAGAATGGTGTTACAGAGTCAATGCACCTCTTTTCTTTTTTACCATAGCAGGGTTTATTTTGAAGATTTATTTTTTCAGAGAGACAAATCATTCATTGTGATTGTATAAATTCTTGCACTTTTATAATTAATAATATTTATTTACTTTTAATTTATATGATCATTAATTAATTATTTTTTTAATCGTTTTTCACAAGGATCCTTTGTTCATTACAAAATAGGTGAAGAATCCAATCAAATTTAATTGGCACGCCTAATTAGCAAAGGTGTGTTTCGGATCGAGAGACTGGGAGCTAGTAGTCCCGAGTCACTAAATTTGGTCAGAAGGAATACTATTTCTGCTCTCTGCCCTCGCTCAGGATTAGTCTGTGTGTTAGTAGACCTAAACATCAAAGACTTAAGCAAGAGTTAAAAAAAAAGTAGGTGAATAATCCCTCTTCATCTCATAGAATAAGAGTGGGCTAAATTCCTCTTCTTTCAACTGTGGAAGGGGCAAATGCACCTCCTTCCTTATGCGGCGGGAGGAGAAGAGCACAAGGGGGACATGGCCTCTCTGCTTACTAATTTTTTTTTATTCTTCAAATTAATATTCTTATAATAGTTTTATGCCATTAACCATTGGTTTATTATTTATGTGCTGACGCGGAGCTGAGGCAATTAAAACGTTAGCAAGTTGGTCATGCGTGGGATCAATTCAACAGATAAAAGAGACTAACAATTGCAAGACAAGAAAAAGATGAATTTATGAACACACACATGGGATAAAGGATTTGAGCTCATAAATCAGTACTGCAACAATAATTAGAAGATGATACTTTTTATTTATGTATGCCAGTAGGCCCTCCATGCACAACACTCCCCCATGGCTCTCTCAACCAGCTGGCCGATAGCTTGCTCGCATATATAACACCACAACCCAGTTCCACTTCCAGGTGGTCACCAAAACACACAGCAGGAGGAGTCTCTGTTCTTAGGATTGGCTGGCCAGATTGCTCTGCCCTCAGCACAAGATCCCTACTGCAGAAATGGTCCAACCAATCTCCCCTTCCTTCCCCCACACAAGGAATCAAGTATGAGTTCAAGGGGTAGTGTCCTTTACATTCTGACTATAAACGAAGGTGGTCATGTGGGATGCCCCCCTTCCCCCTCCCCTCCCTGTTTTCTGTGATACATGGCATTAACGACCGGGCAATGCATGTCACTGTTTGTCCAGCAGTAAAGTGGTAATTTGTGCACGCCCAAGAGGAATGGATCCATGCCGACGGGTCTAACGAAATGTTATTGTTTGCTCAAGAGGGGACCTTAATGGCAGGGCAGCAAACATGTTGTTGCAATCGCTATTACACATAAAAGAGTTCATCTGCTTAGCTTAGTTTTTTTTTTCTCAATTGCAGAGACACATGGAGCTAGTACAACAAAAAATAGAAGATATTAAAGCAATAGATAAGTTCATTTCACTAACTAGATCTCTTGACTTAAGAGTCGAGAAATGTGGTTTGTATCACACCCTTGTTCTCGAGTAAAATGCTTATTATTGAGTTCGTAGAACAATAAAGATTTGAAAATACTAATCGAGAGAAAACGTTTAACAATCTAATCTTGAAACTGAATTAGTTAGTCAAGGTTAGGCCTATGAGTGAAAAATACACATAGAGAGCAATTGCAAGTTGGTTGTGCACAATGCAAAACCTGTTCTGCATGTGCACAATGCAAAACCTGTTCTGCATACGCATCAAACAAGATTTACACGTAGAACAGGGCTAGGTTGTCAGAATTATTAGAAATTCTCATATCTTTTTACACTACCAACATTACTAGCAGTTCTAGTAGTGCACAATAAAATGCAATGTAAAATTGCAGAACATTCCCTTTTTGCCTGCCTAGAATCTTAACAAGTATTTTAATTTTATAATGGAAAGCCAGGTCAGTTCTGTTAACAATAAAATCATGTCGACAAACATGATGTGCAAAAAGTTTCATCAAATTCTCTTTTTGCTCATCATGAAGTAGAAGAAGCCTCCACTTTAGACATGCATCATAGAGTTTATGGTAAACAAAATTATTCTAAATTGATAATGTCTTGGACTGAGTTGCATTACACAGTAAAAGAAGAAAAAAAAAGGATTTCAACTTCAGAACCATGCCAAGATCCATCATGTGATGGAGATAGCATCTTAATTCTAAGACAAACCACATCAAACAGAAAATGGAAGACAAGAATCCCTGTAGCCACTCTACTCCACAATATGTCCATCATCCTTCCAAAATCCACCGTCTCATCATTGGACTTTAATGCCAACTCATCTCTCTCTCTCTCTCTCTCTCTCTCTCNGGAAGACAAGAATCCCTGTAGCCACTCTACTCCACAATATGTCCATCATCCTTCCAAAATCCACCGTCTCATCATTGGACTTTAATGCCAACTCATCTCTCTCTCTCTCTCTCTCTCTCTCTCTCTCTCTCTCTCTCTGGCCAACTAATATTCCAACTCCCCTCATTGTTATTAACAAAAGCAGAATGATGAGCTTATAATAAGACAACAATAATAGCACAGGTCTCATTGGCCACCAGCATTTCCCCTCTTTAATCTCCTTAGTAATCATTCATCCAACTCTGTTACAAGATAAAAAGAAGAAGCACTCGATCGACCATTCATCAAAAACCTTTTTATGCCACTTACACTTTTATGAACAAAAGTACTTCTGACATTAATTTGTGTGTTCCCTCAAGTAGCACACAGAACAAAACATGCAGTAAAACCATGGAACTCTCTAACCACTGTAGATATATGCACACAAAAGAATTTAACTATGGAGCAACAAGGAATTGGTGTGTTCTCCCCTGGAAGAAGAGGGATATCTATGATGATGGAAGGAAGAAGAAGGAACATGATGCCATCTCCACATGGAGGGAGAGGCGGCTCAGAACAGTTCCCAGTTGAACATTGTGGTGGGAGTGGACGGCACATTGGAGGCCGCAGTGGTCGGCGTCGCAGAGGTGGGCGTCGGGGTGGACGGCGCGAACAACGAGTCGAAGAAATCACCATTCGCCGTCGATGCCAGTGTCTGTGTTTGCAACTTCGCCGGTGGCAGCTGTTGATGGTTCTGTTGCTGGCTCTGGGTCTGTGGCTGCTGCAAGTGCTTCTTCTGCTGCGGTTTCTGCTGCTGCTCTGAGTTGCTATGGCCATTGGTTCTTGGCATTGTATTCTTCACCTTGATCATGTCCAGCGATTCCACATATTTCTGTACTTTCTTGACCTGCATTTAGATGTGAGCATTCGGTCAGACAGCCAAGAATATGAAACAGAGGCAAAACGCAAAACCACACAATTGACCATCATAAATTTCTGATTTTTATATGTAAAATGTGGGGCAAATTTTAGATCCTCTTCTCATGATTCCGAAAGAATTCATCTTTCTTAATCTAAAAGTCTGATTCGATCTTAGAGGCCCTAAAACCCTGAGCGTATTGACCTGCTGTCTCTTCTGGAGCTTGACATCGCCGTCGGCAACGACGCCGTCCAACTTGACCAGCTCGTTCATCAGTTGCTCGATGATCTTGTTCACGTCCTCCTCCACCACCCGCCCGCCTTTGTTCACGATGGTCTCCAATGCCGACACCTATCCACACGTATACAGCCAGCGTTAGCAGCATGCCTTGTTTGAGCGTGGACTCGTTTGATTGCTGGGGGGATTTGAGTTTTATTCTCTGAGTTAACCTTGGACGCGAGCTTGTCGACGCGAAGGCCGATGGCGGAGATGGCACCGGCGGCCTTGGCCATCTTCTCAGTCTTGCGCTCCTCCAGGAGGCGCTTGGCGCGCGCCACGGTGTCCTCCACGACCTCCAGCTTCGACCGGTCCTTGACGCCGGCCGTGTCGAGAAACGCGGCCGAGTCCCGCTCCTTGTCCTTGTAGATCAATCTCCTCCTCCGCGCTGATGAACGCCGCCGCCGTTGCCACCGATGCGGCCGCCGCCATTCTCGATCGCATCCTGTACCTGTTTGTTGCGGATGGCTCGGCGGCGAATCTGAGCGAGAATAAGATATTCTCCGCTTATTCCTCTTCTTATGTATGGAAGGAGGCAAAGAGTGATATTTTTGACGAGATTAATTCTTTGCTTGTTCGGCTAAGAAGAATAGACGAGGATTAAAGAACAACAACAAAAAAAAAAGACGAATGAGTAGTGTTACAAGGGACAACTAAGCACATATGTTCCTTTAAATAAAAAAATAAAGAAAAAAGATCACCCAATCTAAAGAAAAAAAAAGAATAAAAAAGATATAAAAAGAAAAAAAATGCAATTTTAATAGGCTTTGGCGAATCCAATAATATTCATATTGTTTCAATGTATGTGATGATTTAGACGCAAATACACATAAATTCAAATTTTATTATTGCTATTATTGTGGTAATGATGTATTTGGGCAGACAAATATATATAGTAAAAGAGATTAATTAATGCGCCAAACACGACTGTGTAATTTTCTTTCGCTTCTGTTAATTTTTATCAATTATAATTTCAAAAAAAAAATAATCATGCTCGAGAATATAAAAAATCATTTATTTAAATTATTTTCGAGTTTTCTGATAAGCATAATCATCATTATCATTGAATAATCTTTATGCTGCAATATCAATATTCAAATATTGTTAAAGGATCTTTTGATACCAGATAATTCATTTTGATATATTTAGATTTTTCAAAACCTACCAAATCATTTAGTTATAATTTTTTTTATAATTTTAATTTATCAAATAATCTTAATTACTGTCTTTCGCTCTTATGAATAGAATAAAATACATTTTGACAAAATAATTTAGTGAAATTTGATTCATATAATTTATGTTTTATACATATATAACTTTATAGTTTAATTTTCACATATGTAATGGGTAGATTATTTTGAGAAAAGAAGCACGTCCAAATTTGATATAAATTGAGAAATTTTATATGTGCAAATTACAGAAAAAAAAAGAACGAAAAAAGAAAAAAAAAGGAAGAGTGCAAGAGATGAAATGAATACCGGCAGTTACTATTCATCATGAACTCGTTAAGGGCTTCTGTTCAAAGTTTGAGTCGTCCTTTACGTCCAAGTAAACGCCTCCTCCATGCCCAAAACTCGGACTATAAGAACAGCAAAAAAATATTTACAATTGAAAGAATACTATTTTTTATGTTTTTTTTAATTCCTTGCATATATCCCAATAAAAAAGAAATAAAGTTTCTCCTTTTGCTTTTTACCTTTTTTTTTTGTTCTAGAAATGATTAGCATGTAAGCTGAGGACACAACATCCTTCTGCAGCTCATGTACAAAAAGGATGCATGCAAATTAATTAGTTGTTACTTAGTCCCATCAATTTCTTTTGTGAGTCTTGTTTTATTGACATAGTTGACGAGTTGGTTTCAGTGCACATATTTGCCAAAGAATAAAATACATGAAGAATAATTTGTTAATGAAACGAAGAAAAAAATGGATGAAATTGTTAAAGTACCCTTTGAAATGAACATATATAACTGAAAATAATAACTTTGGAGAATAATAATTTTTAAAGTAAGCAACTTAATTCTATAAGTAGTGGTAAAATTAATATTTATTTTATCATTTGTGTGAAGTGATCTCGCTCTCAAGTTTGAATCGTTATGTAAAATATTTTTGCTGAAAATTTCATTCATCGTAGTCAAGTTATAAAAAAATTAAGAGCAACTAAAATTTGAACGATATTAATTAAAATCATATATATACTAAATTAGTTAAATAATTATATTATTTTATTAATGTTTATTTTATTTATTAATTATAACTATTAATATATATATATATATATATATATATGTATATTATATATTAAAAAGTTGGAAGATGAAGGCTTCTATATTATATGTGAATCTGTCTTTGAATTTTAATTTATAATCAATGCGCATAAGAAACATCGAATATTAAAGTAATAATAAAAAAACTAATACTTATTTGTAGATATTTTTATGTGATAACCACGAATATTAATATTTGTTTCTCCGTCTTTTTTTATCAATTAATAAATGCACCATGAATTATATTTCGTAGTATCTAATTTTATTTAAGAATAATAACTGCTATAAGATTTTCTCTACACTTTTTTTCCTACGGACCCCACTAGGATTATTACCCGGTTATTAATGGCTTTTAAAATATTATTTAATTAATACCATATATATATAAATATATTTATATGCATATTTTGGACGACCGACCAAAACCAGGAAGTTTCGACCACCGGCCAAATCCAGTGGGGTCCACCTAATGGACCGTTCTGGAGCTGAACCGGATCGAACCGGGGTTGTTGCCCACCGACAGTGGAAGACCGAGAGATATCAAAAAATAGCCACGTGGAAAGAGCAAGAGCCGTCCAAACGAGGCTACTACGATGGAAAGGGACGGCGCAACCTACGGTGGATATAAAAAGACCTGTGGGCGAAGGGAGTCGTCATCACCGTCCGATCACGGACAGCGCACAAACTACCCACTCCCTCATGTTATTAATTAACAAATCAACAAATCATATTACTAGTTACCAAAAATAATATAAGTATATAATGTCATGATTTTAAAGACTCAGCATATTAGTAAATGAAATTAAGTTAATGGTAGAAAGTGAAGCAAAATATGCGTCATTAACTTATGATGGGAATGTGAAGGTGGCACTTCTTTGTCAGCTTTTTGTTTCATTTAAAAAAAAATTATATTAGGTGAGAAAATTCAACTTAAATCAAAAGGCTTGGAGTTCATCGATTCATTTTAATTTTGATCCTTAATACCCTTAATCTCCCTGTTAACAATTTTTTATTTGTGATCTTTGCTGTTTTTTCTTCTTGTTAGATCATTAAGTTGTTTTATCAATAATTATTTAGCTCGAATAATAATCAGAATATCTTGAGTTTTAAGATGATGGCGAGTTTATAAAATCAATTTCTGAGAGTTAATGAAACTATTGCCATTAGTCAATGTTATTTAGGGTAAAGAGAAACAATACTATTTTAATATCGGACCACGTGATATATCATGTTTTCAAATTTTTTTATGGATGTAATTGTCATTAGTGCATGTATCATTAGTGGAAAAAGATGAAAAAAAGAATGTCATAATTAGACTAGGATTGATGGAAGGAAAAGTATGTGATGATAATATTTGGAGGACAGTCTTTTTATGATCACTTGTTTTACATAATTACGCAAACTTTTGAAATTATTGTGTCCCTCGTATCTCTTTTATGTACTCGTTAATTAATCAATGAACAACTTGAGCTATGATTGGCCACTAGTTAATTCACAGTGGAAAGTTGCAACTTGCAAGACCACTCATCTATTGCTTGGTATGGTTAAGTAATTATATCAAATTGTGAACAAAATATATTAAAATGGTAAAGTCAAGTAAGTAGATCAAATTGCGAACAAAATATAGCAAAATGAGAAGTAATATGTTTATATATGAAAAATATATTTCAATTTTTATCGTGAGATTTCTCGTGCAACAGCCATAACAACAACAATAATAATAATTAATATTTTAGATATCAACTTATATATCTTAGCTTTTTTGAAAATAAACAATTCAAACTTAAAGATAATCATTACCTATCTTTTAAGAAATTTTATTAATATTAGTTATAATTTTTTATTTCAAATTGATGTGTATGTGATTGATATATTATTCATTTGTTTATATTTCATGTAAAACTTTTCTGAAATTAATAAATGACTAACAAATTATAATTCTAGTTTAGAAATTGAAACTGAAAAATAAAATCTATTAGTTTAGGTCGAATTATATAACACCACCACCAAAAGAGTAAATTAAATATTTAAATTTAAATCTTCACCATTAAATTTTATTTAATCAAGATTGGTTGACATAATATGTTAGAGAAATAATTATTAATTTTGAATTTAAATTTTAGAAGTGTTATCTTGATCATAATTTAATTTTGTCACGCATGTTGGAACATCAAATTAATTGGATGTTAATAATCTTGGATGCCAATAAAATTTATCAAAAAAATATTTATTTTTTTTTAATTTTAATATATTGTTTTCCTCTTGTCATCTCGAGTCACTAAATTAGTGTCATTTAAGATCTTCGGCTTGTCATCTTAATCAATTTCGTTGGAGCATATCTTTTATTTTTAAATTTTCTTTTAACCTATTTATGACTCGATTGTTGGTGCTTGTTACATTTGCAAAGTTTATAAGGTTCACACAGTTCCATGGCCCAAATATCCCATTCGAAAAAAAAGGTATAATACATTTACAATCTAATATTTTGGTCCATCCAATTTTGAATCAAGTAGTCCAACTCAATTTATTCTAAATGATTTATTCATATCATTCCATATGAGTCACTGATTCAAAATTAAATTGCTTAGTAGTATAAACTAATACCAAATTCGTTAGACTCGTTTAAATTCCGAAAAGTTCCATCATTTTGGGGGTATTCCTAAGTTTCACATTCCCTCACCATCCACAAAAAATTTACTCTCGTTCAATTATAAACTTCTAAATTATGGATTTGGTCATCAAATGGTAAAGTATTTGATGCTAACTTCATGCATCATATTGGATTTTCTAATTAATCTCGAATGTAAAATGATGCTACTAGTCCGTATAAAAAAACATTCTTAGTAGTTTTGTTGTATCTTTTATATCAACCTTTTTTTTTATTTTCCATTATATTCTTACCTTCTTATAATTCAGGAAAAAAGAAAGAAAAATTAGAAATGATGCATGCACTTTTCAATGTGGTCAAAGGGAGCCAAGGTCATACTCACCTTCGAAAGATTTAACAATTTCGATTTTGATTTTCATCGTAAGATCTTTTATTTATATTTTAACTCTTATATGTTAGACCGTGAGCCTCTAACTAAAAACAAGTAAAATTAAAAATTATGTGGGCACAATTAATTGAAAAATTACTCAGTCAAGTGGTGTAGCCATGATACGAAAGATCCTGATTTATCACAATTATATATATGCAATATAATTAAGTCATTAATCAGATAGATCATGATCGAGTGCAATATGATCATGTCTTGAATAGTGGCAGTGTAATGAAAACCCACGGGCACCATTTGATCATCTCAAATGGTTTTATGTGTTGGTGGCCGGCTTACAACACTTTTTAGCTTTTCTATCCTTCTTTCTGATTGGAATCATTTGATCGTATCAATTGCGCTTCCATTCCACATATGCTACAAATTCATCCATCACATACTTCCAATGGGGGAGCCAGAAAAGAAATCGAGTAGGTTTATATTTTAATTTCGACTATTACTATATAAATAATTCGGTACGAGGGAAACAGATAATTTCTTTAGTCGGCATTTTAACATTATCTAGAAAGTGTATGAAAAGTACCCTTTGGTAAACATTGACCATTGTTATAGTATTTACTATAAAGATAAATAAATTTAAGTGACGTTAGGAAGGTACTGAGAAATTGGAATTAGTTTACTTATCTGAAATAATGTTTAACTATCCAAACTGACTATAATACAAGTCATTAAAAAATTTGTTATATAAGAATCATTATAAGGTCTAGTAAACATATCAACTACTAAAAATATTATAGAATATATCACCATGAATATATGTTAATATTAGTTTCAAGTTTCAACTGGTTATTGATTGTATATCATAGTTTGTATACGTACGTACTTACATACCTACATACCTACCTACATACCTACATATATACATACATACATACATACATACATACATATATACATATAAAGAAGTGGAATCAAGTAAAAGTTAACTAAAGAAACAAGTAACAAACAAATGATATTTTTTTAATCATATAAAAATGATGCACAATTAGATATTTTAAAAGTAGACGTAAGATCATTTTAAAAGAAATAAAACTTTTTTATAGATACAAATATTTGGATGGTAACACTATGCTATTTTTTGTTATAAAACACAATCAAATTTTCAGTGTTGTAATTTTAAAAAATGATAGAGTATTTTTGACAAATATTTTTTTATTATAAGAAAAAATAATAAATTTTCTCATTTTAAAATTTTATTGTTAAATATATAGAATTGATATACACATAAAATGTCCTTTAGTATTTGTTTGGATGGAATAAAAAAGTTAATTTAATTATGATGAAGGATAAAATCGTTCATTTTAAGTGATTTACAAAGGTCCAAACTCTCTCCTCTTATTTAAAAAATACCGGGCATCTTGAGTGTTAATCATTTTTTTCTTTTTTTTCTACTTTTTTACCTTTTCTATTTTTTGTCTCTCCCATTAATTAGATAAAATAATTATATCAGTACATCTTATAGTCATTAGTGGACATTCAATTTTTATTCTAACATAGAGACTTATCATATTCCATAATGTTTATTAATTGTAAAATATTATAAACCTATAATAATCTTTACTTATATATAAGTAAAAATTGAGCATCAACTCAATTTCAAGAATTCTTGCCTTTGAGTATTTGTCGTATCTTTTCTTTTTAAAAAATACCTTTTATTTCTTTTCTCTCACATTAATTTATATCAATACATTTTATAAACATTCATATTTATTCTAACATAGAGACTTCTCATATTATAATAATATATATTTATCCTTTGAGTATTCATCATATCGTTTTTTCTAGTTTATTTACATTTTTTCTAATAAAGTGATTATATCAATACATTTTATAAGCATTCAACAGAGTTTTCTTCCAATCAATACATTTAATCAGAGATTTCTCACATTTTGTATATCATAAAATATTGTAAACTTATCTATATAAAAGTAAATACATATTTATATTCATATAATATATATATAATCCATATCTTATCTTATATATGTTGATCATTAATTTGAATTGATTAAATTTTCTTTTTACAAAAATTCCATTCTATTTGTTCTCCTCCATTACTTAATTCTCACATTTGAAGAGGAAAAGACATGTTCTTAGCACATATCTATCCTATAATTAATTTCTTCAATTCTAGGAAAATAATAAATAACATCTATATTAGGGGTTTGAAATATTTTGTTCTCTCACTGTTCATAGTTTAAAGAGTAAACGACTTATGTTCTCAAATAATTACTTGTCTCATCATCGCAGGGTCATCGCTAATGTTAAATCATTTGAAATCTTTAATTTTGAAAGTTCACATTTCTTATATTTGTTAGAGTCATATTGTCATTTAATTTAAAATAAGCTAGTGAAGCATTTTTCTTATATATGTTTTGGGTGCTTCATATTCTTCCTTCATGTCCCATGCAGAGTTCATTTTCACAATCGTCTTAATATCTATGGTGCTTCATCATCTAGAAAGCCATTGTGTCTATTCAATTTTAATTAATCCTAACTACTTTTAACCACACTACTAAAGAAACCACCATCAATTCATGTTGTTGTAAAAAAATGATCTCGTGGTTTGCCAAGTAGTATAATTCTTTCTCAACCTATTCCATGTGCATGCACTGAGCAAGATACTATAATAATATGAAGTATGCACGTGGACAAAAAAATGCTTTGTTGGCAAAGTTGTTAAAGACGAGCTTCTCTACTTTGATAGGTCCAGGGCTCAAAATTCAAATCTTCCGATGAGAGCTTTCTTAGCTAGCCAATCAATGCAAAAATTTTGTTCTTTCGGAGTATGTTGTAATATTATCTCTCAGTGTTTCTTCACTAAGTCTTGTATGGACTTAATAAGATTTCCATGACAACCTAAGTAACTTTCATTGTGTTTGTCCTCATTAAGTACTTCGATTTGGTTTCTGCAATTAGAAATTTAATTCCTTGCTCCCAAGCAATCTGTAGACATATTTTAATGCCTCACATTTATGCAAGAAATGGTGTTGCTATACCCACATGGTAAAAGGAACATGTGATCCATTCACCATTTGCATTTTGTATGGTACCCCCTGCTGCTGAACTTCCTGGTGTACTAATGGAAGAGCCATCTATGTTTAGCTTACACCATCCTACTGGAGGTTTAATTTAGCTTTGGCTTCTTCGTTGGTTGTGTATCATTCATGAGGGAAAGATTCATAATTTCTGCAAAAATAATCTGCATGGAGTGATGGAGAATAATGTTTGCTCCATGTCCTGGCCATGAAAATTCATTGTCAAAAATCAGATTGCACCTCCACTTCCAGATCTTCCAGCACCTCACTCCAAAAGTTGTAGGCAATGAGTACTATGTAAATTATGTATTGTCTCTCTAGATTCTCATTGAACCATGTTTTGACTTGCTGGTTAAAGAAACGATATTGCATGGTAATATGAACCAATTGTCTTCATATGTCTTTTTAGCTCGGGCAATCCGGTACTACATGTAAGGTAGTTTCTTCCCCATTGCCACATCTTGCACATATGGGGTTAATTGTTAGGCCTCTTTTGACCCTTGCTATATTGGTAAGTTGGCTTTCATGTGCACACTTCCACAATAATATATTGATTCGTTGTGGACCTTTCTGTTTCCAAATGTTCGTCCATATTCACTCCTTGGTACTTGGTTGATCTGGTGCGTGGATTTTGTACGCTGATTTTGTTGTGAATATGCTATTCGTTGAGCCTTTCCAAACGATCTTATCATCCACCCCTCCCCCCTACATTGACATAGGAAAAGCAGTAATTCTAATCAAGATAGTTTGTGGCAAGGCATTTTTTAGTATGTTCCAGTCCCATTATCCTTCAACGATAGTGATATAAGCAAGCACACATTCAGGCGGTGGATTCGTTGGTGTAGTAGCTTTATACATTATTAGTGGCCCCATATCAAGCAGCCAATTAACCTCTTAGAACTTAATGTGTCGACTCGATCCTATACTCCATCCCAAGCGTTACTTGCTCTTTGACTAGACCTCACATAAATTGTTCTAGATAGTAGAAGCACCATGTTTGCGCTGGAATGTTGGGATGGTGTTGGGGTTGTCATACTTACTCCTTATTGCTTGGACCCACATCATATTTTTGTCAGGAATGCAATGTTCATCTCTTGCATCCGCCATATCCCTAGGTTCCCATGTTCTTGCATATGTGTAATGGTGTCCCATTTGACAAGGTGGAGTTTCCTCTTGTTGTCCTATTGTCCCCATACGAAGCCCCTACGTAGCCTTTCTATTTCATATGTGATGTTGTAAGGTAGCTTCATTGCCTGCATTGTATACATTGGTAGAGAGATGGCCACAATTTTTGGTAGAGAGATGGCCACAATTTTTACTAATGTTATTCTCCCTGCCTAGGACAAGGTCGAAGCTGCCCATCTCAATGTGTTGTTTAACTTGCTCCATTGTTTTGTAATGCATGTCTTTTGAGGTGAATTCGTGTATAAGTGGCACTCCTAAGCACTTCCCAAGATCTGCAGGAGTGTATCTCGATAGTTGTTGGATCTCACTCTTAGCTGCCGATGGGACTCCGTAAGAGAAGTAAATGAGTGTCTTCACAATATTGATTCTCTCTCCGGATGCTCCACAGAATTCATTCCTCTTGCATAATTTTCAGCTGCATAGTCTAGGATCGTAATGGCACCAAAAGAAGGGGGGTGAATTGGTGTGTTAAAAACTTTCTCTCTTTCTGTTATGATAAATGAGTTATAGTAGTGGAAGCATACATATACGAATATAAACAAGTAGAGAGAAAAGAGATCAAAGAAAAACCAACAGACACAAACATAAAGTTTGTTGACGAGGTTCGATCGAACTCCTAGCCTACGTCCCCGCTTCGGTCTTCTCGCACCCGAGATCTCCTGAGATCACTAACTCCTTCTTCAAGGGCGAAGGCTCCCTTACAACTTCTCCTTTCTTTCTCAAGGACAAGGAGATAACCTCTTACAAAATCACTCAAGAGCTCTTGATCCCTTTTATCTTGAATTCTTCACCCGAATCGCAAAAGGGGAACAAAGGCTTTCGTTCACTCAAAGCATACATTCAATATTTTGCCAAAGTTACTTTCCAAGACTCTTGGGAATATATTATATACTCTACACTAATGACCTAATTCTCTCACTCAGAAAAATAGCCATTAATGCAAATACAATACCTTCACCTACTCCTCGGTCGTCCACTTCTTCTGCCTCGGTCGACAGCTCTCTAGGTGAAGTTTCCACTTGATCTTCCGCCTGGTGCTACGGTCATCCACCGCTCACCCTCGGGCGTCGGCAACTTCAAGTGCCGAAGCCTTTATCCCTCATTCAAGTTCCTTCGGTCGTCCGCCACCACCTGTGGCCGATCGATCTTGACATTGTCTCAGCTCTGACTCATCTCTGGTCGCCCGCTGATTCCACTTCAGCATCCTGGACGTCCACTCTCAAGTGAAGCTATCTGTCAAGCTCCTTCGGTCGTCTGCCACTACCTGTGGCCGACCTGCCTGACACTGTGTCATCTTCCCTCTTCAACTGCTATGATCGCCCAATGATTGCACCTCAATCCATTGGACGTCCACTCCTGGCATTGAAGATTCGTCAGGATCCTTCGGTCGCCCATGGCACCTTCAGTCGACCGACCTGACTTGTGCACCACTCTCTTCAATTTCTCTGAACCCCTACTGACTGCACCTCAGTCATCTGGACGTCCACTTTTGGAAAGTAAGGCTCGTCAAGATCCTTCGATCGCCCGCGCACCTTTGGTCGACTGACTTGACCCGTGCCATCGCCTTTGGCACTTCTGTGATCGCCCACTGATTCCTTCTGAATCCTTTGGACGTCCGCAACTTCACCTCGTAGATACTTCGGGCGTCCGCTCATTTCACACTGAGATTCTTGGACGTCTGCTCCCTCCTCTGTCAGTACTTTGGTCATTCGCTCACTTCCCAATGAGATCCTCGGACGTCTGCCAAAGCTTCCTCTGACAGGTCCGAACGTTTGCTCATTTCCTTTTGAAACTTCAGACATCCACTCTCTTCTCCTAACAATCTCCGGACATCCACTGACACCTTTCCAGTTTCCTTGAACGTCCATTCCTTCTGTTGTCAGATATCCTGGTTGATCGTTGCTCTGTCTCCTAAGACTTCGGACGACCTCTGACATTCCATCGGTCGTCCGCCAATCCTGGGTCGTCTGATCTCCACCTTTAATCAGTCTTGACAAACTCTTGGGCGCCCGCTTCTCTTCTCACCAAGATCCTGGACGCCCTTTGTCTTCACCTGCGGTCGATCACTCTCTTGTCTGCCGTCTGCCTTGGTCGTCCGCTGCTTCTACACTTAGAGCCTTCGGGCGTCCACTCCAGCCTTGGCAATCTTTTGGTCGTCCATTGTCTCCACCCTGAGCCCTTTGGACGTCCATTGTCTTCATCTTCAGATCTTCGGTCATCCGCTCTTCGACTTAGGACGACCTCTCCTCTGCTTAGCCAAGACTCTTCTTCAACTAAGTCTTCATTGAGCGTCCACTTCTCCTTGGACCGCCCGTTCTCCATCCTTTCGGTTATAAAGGTGTTGCCTTCGGTCACCCATTCTCATCATTGGACAATCTCTCTTGTTAAGCCCTTTGCTTCGGTCATCCTCTTTATATCTTTGGTCGACCGTTCAAACTATGATCCCTCTTCACATGTATTCTCCTCCAATATTGGTCGACCACTTCATACGCTTAGGACAACCTCTGTACACATAGAATTCTTCTGATATGTATCTTGTGTACTTAGGTCGTCCATTCCTTTAGCTTCGGTCGACCTTTCATATTCTGAACTTGAATATTCTATTTCAAAAATTAGCTCAACAAGTTCATCGGTACAAACTAAGTTCCCTTACAAATTTATTATCATCAAGACAATCTCGGGATCCTAGATTCAACAATCTCCCCCTTTTTGATGATTACAAATTCGTGATGAGTGAACTTAGGGTTAGTCATAAACATGAAGCTTATTCAGAAATTTAACTAACCAATATGCTCCCCCTTAATTAGATATCTCAATATTCAGCAGAAACTCTACCCCTCAACTCATGCATATTTTTTAGGATATGTAAATCAGGCATGTTCAGTAATAATGTTTCTAACATTCTATATTTTAAAACATGCTTTATAGAGGATGAAGGTCATGTATTACACACATGCATGCACGAATTTAAACATAAGTTATACACATATCATTTAGATCAAAAGAATACTAATGTGCATCTCATTTTTGAAAGTAAAGTTACATCATATCATTCAGAGCAAACATGTACACATTACAATCATTTAGATCCAGGAAGTTATGGATACAATAGTGTTTTTAATATAAGAAAATATCTAACTAATCTTCCTGATCCTTAGAACATGTTGTTGACCCTGCTATATCCTTAATAACCCTAGTTGTTTCACTTAGTATCTTGTGCACAACTTCTTCCACTAGGGCATTGACTTGTTCAAGATGTGGGTCTTGAAACTCATTCACAGTTGCTACGTCAGGTACTTCAACTTCAACATTTCTAGAGCCATCCCTGTTAGTATGTTGAAGATCAACATCCTGCTCAATAGCTTCTTCAATTTCAATATTCTCAGAACCATCCCTTCCCCTTCCTGAACCTCCTCTAGAATGGTTTCAAGACTCTCTTCTATTGGTTCAGATACAGGTTGTTCTTATTCACTCCCCTGACTACTTTCTCCCCCTTTGTAATTATCAAAAGAGGGTGTCCATCATCCGAATGTGCAGCAGGTTCATATCCATGTGCTCGCATGAAATCATCCATGATCTTCCAACGTTGACGAGCCTAATTGTGATGAGCTTGAAGATCTTTATTTACTTCAGCATTGTCGCTTTGCTCAGCTGCCACCTTCTTCATCAACTCGAGAGCTTGACCGAGTTGACTGGTCATTGTGCTGAGTTGTGTTGTCATAAGGTCCACTTTAGTGCACATTAGGGTCCAGTCTTCTCTGCTTGGAGGCCAT
>LTAE01009219.1:3159-19012 GCA_001647135.1 Pontederia paniculata
TCCCTGCCATATATATATATATATATATATATATATATATATATATATATATATATATATATGTATATGTGTGTGTATGTTCATGAAAAAAGAATTTTGAATTAAACTTAGGCGTCATTTTAAAAAAATACTAATAAATCCAATTTTATCCTATGTATAATCATCATTAAGATCATTTGCACAATCTTGATCTTTAAAGAATGGCTATCACTATTATATAAGCATTACTTTAGGCCTAATTATACACTTGTATATGATTGAACAAGATTTTAGTTTATACGATTGCATTATGGTGGCTGCTTCTGTGGCTGTGACATAATGACATCGGCTAATAAACTGATTTATCACACAATCAAAATATAGTTGAAAGAGTAGCTCAGTTTGTTGCATATAACGAAATGAAGATAGAAAATTGCAAGTAGATAATGGAATGCACAGAGACATAAATGGAACGGTGCAATAACAACATGCAATATGTGCTATGGGAAGTCCATGTTTTGTGATGCAACAAAAAGAGAGGTAGTAGGTGAACAATATCATCTCACTCTAATATATGTTCTTTTTATTTCTTTTGCAAGATCTCTGAAGTGTGCAACATCCTAGTTCTCTTACATGTTCAAAAATCAATTCGACTCTTTAGATGTAACACCTTCAAAAGTATCACATTGCATATGAACAAGGGGGAGACGTTAATCTATCTCTATAGTTTCCAGATTATAACTTCTCAATTGGGAAGCCAATCATGGGTTTTATTTATTTCGTCATTAAATGAAGCTCCTCAAAATCTTAATCTATGAGAATCCACCCGAGAGCACCGACGAACTCGGCTGCTTGTTATGCATTCTTGGCGCCTGGTATAGGCACTACGGGGTAGTTTGATTTGACGTAATTATAAATCCGGAATGTAAATGATTGTAATTGAACATTCTAAAATGATTTGTGTTTACAAGAGTTATTTTTCCTTGATTAGGATAGATGTAAATGGATTTCTAAAAATAAATATGTTGTTTGCTTGAAAGTAAGAATTTGATGTACGTGTTTAGTTAGAATAAAATATTACCATATCTTAGTATTATATAATTTAAATTGATAAAAAAATGTATTAAAAAATTGAATATTTTTTTTATTCAATGGATCAAACAAATAATTACTTTTATTTTATAATATGAATATATTATTTGTTTTTTTATTGCAATGTATAATATACTATTTATTATCTTTAACAATTTTAAATTAACACCCTTAATATTTTATTCATCCTTTTATTTTATAATTGTTATATTTCTATTTTATATTATTTATCATGCTAGATGTGTTTAATAATAAATATTTTATTGCATTGTCTTGTGCTACTGGCCAGTTCAACACCACTTGCATGAAGACCTTAGGTTAGCCAACTGGTGAGAAAATTAGTTTCAATTTTTTGAAATTTTGAAATGAAGTAGAGCTTGCATAATTGGATGGACAGACAACCAAATAATTTCTTTATTTAATGAGAATATATAAAGTCCTTGCCTCTTGAAGAAACTCTGGTGTGTAAATCCGGCCCCTAGGACCAGTTGGAGGATCTTGTGGTCTGTATTTCCCAGTCAAGACATCTGAAAGCAATTTATTGCCATTTATCATATTGCACAACTTGATCTTATATTAAATTTAAGGTCTGTGTTGTATAAGAAGCTACAAATGTGGAAGTATTGTGATGTTAAAATATATAAAATTGAGTAGATCATCATAATACTCACCATCAGACTTTTTTCTTTATTTAGCAAATATGCACCATGCTGACCACCAAAAGATCTAATCCTTTTCAGGCAGTCAAACACTATATCGAATCATAACACGAACTTACAAAAAGAAGTAAAAACGAGGTTACCAATGTGTAATTGGATGGCATACTAAAGAAATGTTGTAAACCACAAAATATCATGTAATATTGCACAATGCTAGATAGAAGCTTTTAGTCCAGATGTATCACAAAACGAGGCCAGAGTATATTTTTATAAAAGTGTACTATATCAAAAACTAGAGTGTGCCTTGAGCAATAGGAGAGGATGCAATCAAAGTGACCTCGACAAGCAGCCTTCACACCATTCTCCTCAGGATTTCTATATATCAGATTATAGTTCACTTGGTTGGAAGCTAGTGCAATCCCTCATTTCTTGAGTTGATTATAAGCATCTCTAAGGCACTTTTCTGGTAAAAATAACAATTAACATATCCATTAACAAAGGCATAAAACTTTCTATGGTCGGCCAAGGGTGGCAGGACAATGGGGGCGGTCAAGACAGGATGATGAGGCGGGGGCAGCAGGACCTCCTCTGAAGGAGGGAGAGAGAGAGAGAGAGAGAGGGAGATCAAGGGAGAAAGAGGTTGCTACGTCTAGCGGGGACTATAGAGAAGATCACATGGCAGGATGACGAGGGGCAACACTAGAAGACAAGATCGCGGCAAGGGGCAGTGATGAGGTGTGATGTGTGTGGGGTGTGAAAAAGCACTCAGCTCCAGAGTTTCAGGGTGTGACGATATATATTGCTAGTATCACCATGGGTATGAATCCTTGGAGCTGGAGGCAACTGAACAAGTCCAACGAAATTAGCAAGTTTTAAAAGTATTTTAATTCCTAAGCACACACACTTCAGTTGCAAGTGTATAGCCTCCATAATAGTATTTTAAGATCAAATCCATAGGGAAATTGAACTTCACTACTTAACTACTCCACTTTGCATTAAATTGAATCATGAAGAGGATATTTGTATAGAAAATGAAAGTCACAAAGAAACCTAAACCTGGAAAGAAAGCAAGAAAAAAATATTTTTAGTATTTTTAAGGTTAGAAAGGGAGCTGCGGAAACTGAACACAAAAGAAGAGTATTGCAATTTATTCAAAATAGGATAAGACACTAGGACATGGGAGATATTTTTGAGCTCCAACTTGCTACTAAAACAGTAAACAAACTAATGATAACTTAGGATCCAAGAATGGTAGATCTCGCTACTCTCATAGATAAAATCTCCAAAAAGATAATCCTTAGAGAATATACACACCTCTCGGTGCCCGAATAGTCTCCACCCTTTCCTCTCAACATACACCCGCTAAGAGCCTCTCAGCCACTCGTGGATTCTTCTCAATGGAGGATTATCACCTCTCCGCATGTATCCTCCACCAAGATTTGAGAGATAAGTGACACACATTAAAGTCATACTCCTCTCCCGGATCACGGTAGCGCTCTCGCAACATTCTTAACCCCCTCGGGTGAGGTTTGCAATGAGGTGACACCTAAATCTCAATCACAAATAGTTCATAGCCAAGAACACATATGTAATAAAACATAGCACAAGAGCATATTGGAAAATCATATGTAAATGCATGTAACAATAAAGGAGTTCAATACAACAATACTGAGGTCCCAAACACTCCATGTACAAGCTTAAATGTTTAGCCGATTACAACCATCAGAAACATCATACGAACATCAAAACAGAAATTCATCTCAGGAAACATACAAAAACTGAAAATACAAAGAACTAACAATACTTCCCCACAATCTCTTCCTCTTTCTCGTTGAAATCTGAAATTAATCACACTAGAACTTAACCTTAGATCTTTCCTCAGCTAGTTCTTCTCCTTCTCCAAGCTCCTCCAATGGTTGCCCACCCCTCTCGGTGTTTATGAACCCCTTCCAAAGTTGTCTCCATGTGTCATTTATACCATGGTGGTCCTCTCTGGTGTATTCACCACCTGTCTTCGTCTTCTGACATTCCCTAGAAGAAACGCTAGGAATATGATAGAGAAATATTCTAATGACAGGTTGTTACATTTTATCTTTTGTGTAATTTGTCTCGTAGAAGCGTTAGGATGTGAATCTTCTCTCTAGAAGAGTGTTCAAGGTGTGAAGAAGTTATACAGGCTACCATCAACTCCAAAATTCACCAGGGTGTGAAACATCCCCACCTGGTACCTGCATGAAAAGCAAGAATAAAACCGCATAGTTCACTAAAAAGGAGTTCAGAGTGTGAAAAGATATATTCATAGACAGAAAATTCTAAAAAGTGTAAAAGTCATAAAAATAGATTATAACATGCAACATTAAGGTATCAAACTCATGATAAAAGTGTGACTCTACATATGGAATTTAAGACCAATTTTTTGTCATTAAATTCTCTCAAACTTAAGCCTTTACTTGTCCTCAAACAAAGAGTTAGAAACTTTTAAGGCACAAACATATAATCCAAAGCAGCTACAAAATGGATATATATCAACTTATACCACCCCCTCTAAATCACTTGAATCCTTGGTCGCCATTACATATTCTTAGCCAATTAAAATCCCCTCCTAAGGCCACTAAAACTTGAGCCTAAGTGCAACTTCATGGCTGCAAAATCAGAAGGTACCTGCTCACAACCACTCTTTTAGACCTAGAATCCTTGAATCATAGTTAGAATGATGATGGTTCAGATATGGATTACTAACCCCTCTTCTTTTCATTTTTTTTCAATCATTCTTTTTTTTCTACATATATCATTCTATTTTCCATTTCAGAGAGTGAAAGTAAAAAAAATAGTTCCCCTCATCGTATCCCCATTTTTCTTCATAGAATACTAGGTTTGAATGCTAGGGGTTACTCAAGAGGAGCATACTCTTGACTCTTTCAAATGAAAGGTCAGAGGATGCTCCTCTTGATTCTTTCAAATGAAAGGTCAAGGGACTAGTTTATTGAGGTGAGAAAAACAATGTTCCACCATTTCTTCCTAGAATACTCTAATGGGATGTCCAGAATGTTACTGAGTCACACACTCTTGACTTCAGGGTGTGAAGTCCCCGGAGTGGTTACTAAAAAAAGAATATTTTCCCTAGGAAAAGGAGAATGATACATGTAGATTAAGCATTCAAACTGAGATTTTCTCTCTTTTATTTTTCTCTTTTTTTTTTGGAAGTAAATCATATGAGTAGGAATTCCAAGGCTCTAAGGGTAGCTGTAAAAAAGCATCAACATGGTTGCTAAAGCTTTTGATCTTTCTTGGGGGTAGTTATGTTTCATAATTCTTTCTTCTGGGGTAACCAAGTAGGCTTATGACCTAGGATGGGGGTGTGACAGTTGATATATAAGATGTTTTATAACTCTAGGCTAAGTACAAACAAAAGTTAGCAAAAGAATTTACACCAAAGTTGAAACATAATCATGTAAAAGTAATACACATTAAAAGTGCATACATGTTGTAAAAAGGTGTTCCAAAAGCTAAATCAACTAAGCTATACACAAAAGAAAGTAGGCATGGCAGAATTAAATCTGAGTTATGAGTGTTTAAGACATACCATTGGCTCCCTCAAACTTAAATTCAACATTGTCCTAAGTGTTGATCTAGGTATGGGAGATGCTGAAGTTCTTAGTTGTGTGGGGGGTGTATGGATGGGGGCAACTTTATGTCAAAAAAATTTTGCTGATTCAACTGAGTACAAATCATCTTCAGTTGGGGCGATTGAAGGTGGGATGCTTGATTTCTACAAACAAAAAACAAAAGAAACTGAAAATAAAAATTATTAGATCGGGTTGCCTCCCAATAGTAGTCGTAGACTAGACTTGATATCTACTCAATCATTTCTATTGAGGAGGTGGTAGCAGCTCCACAATTTTTGTATTATTCAATTTCTCTCCTGGTTGATTGTGTTTCAAACAATGTCCATTGGCTTTGAATATTTATCATTATCATGGACGATTACAATAAAGTCAAGACTGAAGACTTTATCAACCTTCAAAGGATCCCACTATAGGAATTTCCACTTTTTTAGAAAATAGCAAAAGTTATTTTCTTGTTGGGACTTTTATATGTAATATTTGTTCGTCAAGTCATGCCAAGTCTTTCCATTGTAGATAAAAAATTGTTTCAGATCCCTTAGATAGCACACACTGTTCAAGAAGATCTCGATTCTGAATATCATCTACGAAGGTAGCATAAGAAGGAAGTTGTTGCAAGACTTTCACAAATGACATGTTGATGTAGAACTTTATTTAAAATCTTCAAGAATCTGAAAAATGGTTAGTCATATTGAGCTTTTAGCATATTCTGTGGTCATAAGATATCTAATTGATTAGCAGTTATAATTGATCTTTCTTTCATGATTTCTCTTAGATATTCAAGAAAATTTTCAGTTAATGATACTTTTGGGACAATTTTCTCTTTTCAAAAGTAGAATTGAGAATATCATCATCTTCAAGTCCTGGTATTGATTCTCTCAAATAATCAAATTTTCTGTATAAATCAGCTTGGTGTTTCACTTTGTGCTTTGCTTCAAATTCTAAAAATTCTTTTCCCGCGTCAATTAGTGTGATGGTAATAGTTGGGTTGAAACTATAGAAATGTTGCGAGCTGCTAAATTTTTTTCAGTTATTTCTTCTATGTTGATTTTTGTTGGGTGTGAAACTATAGAGTTGTTGCTAGCAACTAATATTTTATTTTCAGTTGTTGTTGCTATGTTGACTTCTACTAGATGTGAAACTACATAATTGATGTCACCTCCTAAAATTCTTTTTCCGATTGTTGCTGATATGCTAGTATCAACTGGGTGTGAACTTACAGATTTGATATCAACTGTTAAAATTTCTTTTTCAATAGTTGTTGATAAGTTATCAATTGGGTGTGAACTTTTAGACATGATATCAGGTGCTGAAGTTTCCTTTTCAGTGGTTGTTGGTATGTTATTATTGGGTCTGAACTTTTAGAATTTATCATAATTGAAATATCTTCTTGACTCTTAGCTTCAAGTTCAACTATATATGTATCCACATTTTTCTCCTCCAAGATCAATTCCTTCCATTTGTTCATCTCTTTCTCTAAACTCATTGTCACTTCCTGAAATTGCTCCTTCAAGCTAGGGGCAGATTATGCTTGCAATAATTCTAGTGAGCCTTGTATAATTTCTGAATTGGAAAATAACAAAAGTTTAGTCTCTAACATTTTGGATTCAGCTTCAAGATCCTTAACTTTAATAAACAACTACCGGAGTATTTCCATTTGTTCGCTTATCCATGAAGATCGTTGGCTTATGAGGTTCTCCATCATAATCTTAAGATCAAGTTTTTCTAGGGGCAGGTTGAATGCTTACTGACTTGATGAGCAACCTCAGTTGGTCATAATTCCACCAAATTGGATCTTGACCATAGTATCCATATTGTTGTTATTCTCCTTGATTCCTTTGACCATGTGAGGTATATAGATGATCCTTAGGTGGTCATTGTACATAAGTAGGTGCTTGATTGCAACAAGCTTGTGATGATCATATAGTATTCAAATAAAACTTTTCAATAGCATTACTCACAATATCTTCAACTTTACATAATACCCAACTCCCGTAGCTTGATGTTCCACTTGCTTGATAAGGAGTTTGCATAACTTGGGGCCAGCTTTGATAACTCATACCCATCTTAGTTTCTACCATCTCAAATGCATTCTTTTTACTCTCTAACTCTTCTCGATTTCTCTCAACCTCAAAATCTGAATCAAAAATATTTTTCTGCACTCATAGAACTTGGCATGCAAAGTCAGGTTAGGTGCAGTATCAATAGTAGTGAAGGTTAATTGAAACAAAAAGAAACTAATTACATAAAGGAAAAACAATCAAAGCTAAGGAAAAATAGTAGATAATAAATAATAATATACGAGTATGGACAATGAAAATGAAAGACTCATTTCAGCTCCAAATAGAAGTGTCGTGTGAAAAATCAACTTCCTCGGCAATGACTCCAAAAATTTGATGAGGTGTGATGTGTGTGGGGTGTGAAAATGCACCCAGCTCCAGAGTTTCAGGGTGTAATGGCATACAGTGTTGGTATCACCCTGAGTTGAATTATTGGAGCTAGGGGCAACCGAACAAGTCCAATGAAATCAGCAAGTTCTAAAAGTATTTTAATTCCTAAACATACACACTTCAGTTGCAAGTATACAGCCTCCGTAGTAGTATTTTAGGGTCGAATCTATAGAAAAATTGAAACTCGCCACTTAACTACTCAATCTTACACTAAACCAAATCATGGGAGAGATTATTTGTGCAGAAATGAAAAGATACTAAGAAACCTAAATCTAAAAAGAAAGTAGAAAAATATATTTTTAGGGTTTTTAAGATTAAAAGAAAAAGCAAGATAACTTGATACGGAGGAAGAAGTAAATAAATCACTCAAATGGGATTAACATCAGATATGAGAGATGTTTTCAAACTCCAGCTAGCTATTGAAATATTAAATCAATTAATGATAATTTGGGATTTAATTATGGCAGATCTCGCTACCCTTGTAGAAAAAACCCCCAAAATGATAATCCTTATAGACTATACACATCTCTCGGTGCTCGAATAATCTCCACCCTTTTCGCTCAACATACACTCATTAAGAGCCTCTCGGTCACTCGCGGATTCTTCTCAATGGATGGATATCACCTCTCGACATGTATCCTCCACCAAGATTTAAGGAATAAATGACACCCACTAAAGTCATATTCCCCTCTCGGATCACAGTAGCGCTCTTGCAATATTCTCAACCCCCTCAGGTGAGGTTTGCAATGAGGTGACACCTAAATATCTATCACAAACAGTTCATAGCCAAGAACACAATGAAACAAAACATAGCACAATAGGAGATTCGAAAGTCATATGGAAATGCTTTTAACAATAAACGAGTTCAATACAACAAGAGGGAGGTCTCAAACACTCCCATGTCGAGGCTTAAATGTTTAGACAATTACAAACATCATACGAACATCAAAATAGAAATTCATCTCAGGAAACATACAAAAATTGAAAATACAAAGAACTGATAATACTACTCCACAATCTCTTCCTCTTCCTCGCTAAAAACAGAAATTAATCACACTAAAATCTAGCCTTAGATCTCTCCTCAGCTATTCTTCTCCTTCTCCAAGCTCCTCCAATGGTTGTACATGCCTTTCGGTGTTTGCAAACCCCTTCCAAGGTTGTCTCCATGTGTCATCTCTGGTGACTCGCCACATGTCCTCTACCATTCCCGACGAGAAATGCCCAGGAATATAACAGAGGAATCTTCTAATGACCAGGTTGTTACATCTTATCTTTTGTGTATTTTGTCAGGTAGTAACATCAATGTGTGAATCTTCTCTATGGAGGAGTGTTCAAGGTGTGAACGGTTGTATACAAGCTGCCATCAACTCCAGAATTTACCATTATGAAACATCCCCATCTGGTACCTGCATGAAAAGCAAGCATAAAACCACACAATTCACTAAAAAGGAGTTCAGAGTGTGAAAAGATAGATTCATAGCCAGAAAATTCTAAAAAAGTATAAAAGTCATAAAAATAGATGATAACATGCAACATAAAAGTATCAAATTCATGATAAAAATGTGACTTTACATGTGAAATTTAAGACCATTTCTTTTCATCAGGCAAGATGATGAGGGGCAGCACTCGAGTGCAAGATAGTGACTGGGGCTAGGAGAACGAGGGGGTGGCAGGACGGCTGGGGGGCACTCGAGGGTGAGATCGCGGCCAGAGCAGGACGACGAGGAGGTGGCAGGATCATTTCCTTTGATGGAGAGAATAGAGAGAGAACATGGAGAAAGAGGCGACTACGTTGGTGTGCCCTAAAACTCCCTATCCTTGCCATCAAATCTGGATCGTCCAAGAAAAAATGATGGCACCGATTTTGTTTCTGTCAACTTATAAAATCAATCATTGATCTCTCCTTCAACGGTCGAGATGCACTATGTAGGGGTATTTGATACTTACTAGAGATATTGAGTATATCTTAGTCTTTCAATACATAATCAATAATAGATCTTATAAGTCTTGATTATCTATCAATTTTATGATTTATCATTGATTATATATTAAATGATTAAGATATGCTCATCATCACTACTAAGCATCAAGTGCTTAGTAGGTACATTAAACGCATATGTAATATCATCATCATTGCAATCAAGACAGATCAATAAGAGAAAAATGAAAACGAGCCCCGACATGCAACTCTCATAATCAAGCACCCTCGTCGTTGGACTTGGAGTCAAAATCATAAAATCCCTCGGCCACCGCTCGTTGCCTATTTTGTGTCTACTTCTCGACTGCCACAAAGTACAAGCATTTTCTAGGATTTACGTAATCATAACCACACACACACAAAAAAAAATGTAAATTTGAACTACTCTCAGTGCTTCAACAATCAGATTAATCGATTCTAAGAAATAAAGAAAATGAAAAACAAACAATTGAGTGAGGATTATTACTAGAAACCAAAAGTTTGCATACTGCGATTACGACATTTGAAGTTTAAAACGAGAAGATATGATTATAGAAATTGTTGTATTAATTAACAATATCATAAGGAAAAAAGACAAACGAGATATTTCAGAGAGATTCAGAGATAAACATCAAAATAGAATGTTGAGCGATCAGGATATCCATTTGATGCCAAGGCAACAGGGGACGGCAGGACAGCAAGGTGGGGGCAGCAGGACCATTTCCTTCGAAGGAGAGAGAGAGGTCAAGAGAGAAAGATGTGGACGAGGGGCAACACTCGAGGGCGAGATCGCGGCAAGGGCAGGACGACGAGGGGGCGAGACGACAACGGGGCAACGGGGTCATTTTCTTCAATGGAGAGAGAGAGGGAGAATAGAGGGAAAGAGGCGGCTACATTGGTGTTCCCTAAAACTATCTAACTTGTAAAATCAATAGTCGATCTCCTCTTCAACGGCCGAAATGCACTATGTAGGAATGCTGGACTCTACTGCTTAGCTGACCAATTCTAAAATATAGATGTCATTAATTATACAAAAAAAGACGTGGATGACGAACCTTTTGTTGCTAATAATGCAAACTCGTTACGATGTCAATTAAGCTCAGTAGCAGTGAATCCAGAATCTGCTATTAATGATGCTTTCACTGAACGTATAACTGCGTCTAGCTAGGATCACTAGCGTTACAAATTTAATAACAAAACAATCGTATCCCTAATTACTCCGATATTCTCTGAATCCAGTAAGAAATATTGCTAAAAGAAAACAGTCATGTTGAACAAGGGAATAAGATATTTGCAACAGAAAAAAAAATTGTGTCAAATAACAAGGGTAGTGAGAAAGTACACACGATTACAAATAATGAAAAAAATAATAATTAAATATTATCTTTAGTTTTATAGATTTGTGAAAGTAAATGTAGTCCAATTTTATGCTAGGTTTTCAATGTCCCATTTATCTGTACAATGGAATGTAAATAAGAATAAATTCAAATAATGTAAATCTATTATTATCATTTGTTTCGCTGAAGTTGAAGAGGTTCCGTTGCAAACAACGGAAGCCTCATCAACTTCAGCAACCTCAGATCTAACAATTCCAAAGGCGAAATTTGTGTTCAGAACATGGAAACAACAACAAGAAATATCTATGTAACAAGCAAGGCATATATTCGATCCAGGCTGAAAAAGAAATTGTTACAGATCTATATATAGCATTGATAAGAGATTCAAAACTAGAATGCACTAATACTATTGACAAAAGCTAATGCCTAGTGATCTGAAAAAGAAACAAAGCACAAAGATTTGACATGAAAGAAAGGGAGATGCTTTGAACAAAGTTCTATAAAGCAACAAATTATCAAGAAATGATGTCAAATTAAAGCGATCAAATTCAGTAACTGATAGCACATAAACTGATAGATGAATTCAACAGAACCTACACTTCTTTCTGAGCTAATAAAAGGCCCATAATAAAGATTTTTTAAGCCACAGGGCAGCAATTACTATCACATATTTCTCTGTAGAAATTTCGATGGTTCATATTTCTGGGGCAGAAGGATTTCATCTCCCATATAATTTCTTTTACAAGGATTTCATCTCCCATAATGTTGGCAGTTAGTGTTGACCACGCATCAGTGCAAGAAACATTACAAGGAACACATCATGCAGGGAACATACAAGGCAATATGATTATTACTGTGTGATCTAAAGAAATAGAGACAAAAGAAGAATTTTGATGATTATTACTGTGTGATCTAAAGAAATAGAGACAAAAGAAGCTAATTTCCCTAGATTTGCAAAAGACCATATAACTAAGCAAATGTGCAATTTCGACAGACAGATTCATGAAAATTTTGAAGATATAATTAGTAATAAGACAGAAGGATCAGTAGCTACTCTCATAATGATAAGCTAGCCGGGTTCACAAGAAAAGGAAAAAGAAATAGTCCAATAGCTTGAATAACAAAACCAAACTAAGAGTAGCATTCCCAAAAAGTCACCATGACTATTCGAAAACCAAATATATTGTTCTCCATAATCTATTACACCAGCATGAAATCCATCTAGTAAAAGAAGCCAAGTACTTTCCCACCAACATTCTTTCTTCTTGCTTCTTCATGATCCATGATGCCCGCAGATGTGGTAAGCACAATGTAACCAAACTGCACATTCAGTAGAAAATAAGAACATCAGTCATAATTCCTCAGAGCAGGAGTAATTATCGGAGACTACAGGTTGCAGGAATATGGTTTGAATATCCCAGGAATATTCAACGAACCTGACGGGAAGGAAGAAGTCTAGCAGTCCAAGGTTCGATCTCTTTAACACCAACATTAAACCGAGGGCTTATGACACCACACTTGTTAAGCCTGCCATTCAACTCAACCACTATTTTGCCAGCTCTGTGGTCATCAACATACTCAAACTCACCAATATAGCCTTCAAACCACATAAGAAAACAATTTAGTATGTTTGAAATTTCCACAAAAGTCGGAATGCTATCTTAGATAAACTAACCATGCTTCTGCATGACAAGGAGGAACTTGATTATCACTTTGGATGATGGTCTGATCATGACCTGCCTTTTCCCACGCTTTTCAGCATTGTACATGCTCTTGAGAGCATCATTCAAGACACTTACCCTCACCATTCTTAATCTAGCAAAATACATAAGCCCACATATCAAAGCCTTGTCATATATTTTTAGTGATGCGTTTTGTCTTCATAATGTCATGAAAAAGAACAATTTTTGAGTTGAAATGAGAAAGAAGAAATTAGGTTGTGGTATCTTCATCGTTCTTAAGGATCAGAAAAAACACAGCACCACATATAAAATATTACCATACAAATTTATAGGTGTCTTCATCATTATAATGCCACAGAAAAGAAGGAATTACGAAACAGATATGAGATGGAAGGAAAAAATTTTGATCCTGAAACACGATAAATTATCTTAATATCAAACAAGGCAAGGATGCTATTTCACAATTTCCTACGAAATCTACTTCAAATAATTGACCAAGAACCAAAACTAGGATTTGATTTGTTCAACACAGAGTAATCCATAAAAGACCGCGCCACAAGGAAAACTGGTATGCGGTGCCTAAATGTACAAGGATCAATACATTACTGTCATCCGTGTTCCCATGCCAAGAGAATTCTACACCGGGTATAAATATTACAAAACTAAAGCAAAATAAAATCGAAATAAACATAATGTAACGTGAACAATCAAATTTAAAACATCATTTACGTCTATTCAATCTTTAAAACCTATGCGCTATCATATATCATATAGCTACAAAGTAATAGCATCAAGATCAACAGTAAAAGAAAAGAAGTAGAACGACGTAAGGCATCGCCGGAAAATGGAGCAGTATCCAGCGATCGAACCTGCGCCTAGGAGCAGAGAACAACGGCGCCGCCGGAGATGGGAGCAGAGAGATCGCCCACGAAAACCCTAGACGCGAGTTAAAGAGTGGGAGGGCCGCTAAGACCCTTTTATTTGGTATTCTTTGGTGGATTTACAGTTATGCCCTTACGCTAAGACCCTTTTATTTGGTATTCTTTGGTGGATTTACAGTTATGCCCTTACCCGAATATGAAAAGTTTACCTGTTCCAGAACGTATGAAGATCAGGGCAAAATAAACTCTATAAAATATATTTTTTTACTTAAATGATTTTAATTTTTTTTTATGTTGGGTACGTGCAACTCCAATTTTTTTAATCTTAAAAATATTCTTATAATCAATTTAAATTGAGAATTCATATTTAATTACCCAAAACTCATATTTAATTATTCACGCTTGCAAGATTCTTAGGGCTAATTTGATTTGACATATCGGAATGTAAAAAGTTATAGTTAGAAATTTTATTATGATTTCTGTTTATAATAGTTACTTTTCTATAGTTTAGATAAATGTAAATAAAATTTTGAAAAATAAATTATGTTATTTGGTTGAAATTTAGATTTTGATATAAATATTTAGTTAAAATAAAATGTTATTATATATTAAAAAATAAATAATTAATTAAAATATAAGTAAAATTTATAATCATTAATTTATTTTTTTAATTTTTTCCCTTTTTTATTTTTAATCTTCTTATTTTTTAACTTTTGATGTAAATGCAATTACCTGTAATTGCATTTTCGACGTAATTTTTTATGTCGTAGATGCAATTACTTGATGTAGTCAATTTTACGTCAAAACAGACACAAAATCTGTATTTATCGTAATTGGAATTCCAATTATAATTAAATACATCAAACCAAACACACTCTTTGTCTTCTCTTTTCTCTTTTGTCTTATCTTGTTTATGAAGAAAAAAGGATCTCAAGAAGAAACTGAAAACAAAATTGAGAAAAGAGGAGTGATGCTTAAGAAAGGAATCATCGTACGAGAGTGCAAGAACAAGTTGAGATCGAATGAGATAATAAGTGTATTGGCTTTAAGGTATGTAAATGGATCACCTGTAAATCTAAAATTTTAATCGATGAGCATGTCTTAGAAATCTTATATGTTCATATTCTTAAATGTCTAGTTATGCTTCATGCCATAGACTTTCAATTAACATGCTAGACTTCTTGTGATCTATTAAATATTCATTTTAAGTTTTATTTGATTTATCGAGTGTTCATATAAGTTCTCTAAGTTATTGACTAATGGATTTCAGTTTCTTCTAATCTATCAAATACTTGTATTAGAAGTCCTTCGATCTCAAGAAATTATATTATAATTCTGCCCAAATTTTATAGCCTCTTTTTCCATGACATTTTGACTAGGCTATAGTTGTCCAAAATTTGTGTATAATATATCAAAACGTAGGTGTCGAAGTTTAGTTTACACATTTGAGTTATATTTTGAAAATTATGATCAAAATACTAAGACACTATTAATTTTTTCCGAATCATATTATAATTGTTTTAGTTTCTTTTATATGTTGTAATTTTGTTCAGAATTTGTAGTCTCTATTTCAAGGATATTTTGATTAGGCTACATATGTCCAAAATTTATGTATAATATATCAAAACGTAGGCCTTGAAATCTAAATTATATATGTACTTGTTTCATATCAATTTGAGTTTTATTGTGAAAGTTATGGTCAAAATATCATGACACTATCAATTTGTCTCGAACTAGATTATGATCATTTTGTAAAATACATAGTAAATTGGAAAAACGTGATTAGGAATTGATATTTAAGGTGCAGATAGATGCTTGACTTTAGCTTCAAATGGTATTAGTTTCATATTATTTGAATTTGTGTGCCTGAAGTCAAGACTCTTGACGTGCCTTTTTTGGGCCAGATGCCTCCATTCTTGTAGTAGTTCATGAGGATACTCACCTAACATATATTATACTTTTGTGTGATGCTAAGGGCCTATATATTTGGTATGCACGTAAGAGTAACAAGTGCGAGGACCATCCCGACATAGTCGATCGTTAGTCGTCACAAGGGGTAAAATATGTTGAATCTAGGATCCCGAGATTATTTTGATGATCACAAATTTGTAAGGGAACTTAGTTTTAAACTAATAAACTTGTTGAGTTGATCTCTTAAACAGGATGTTCAAGTTCAGAAGTTGATAGGTCGAC
>LTAE01009222.1:0-11369 GCA_001647135.1 Pontederia paniculata
CGGCCCGTTAATGAATATCACGGCCCGTGACGAAGGATGTCACGGCTCGTGATGAATCAATTCTCCCGTTGTTCTTCGATCCTTCCTCCGCCATGCATCCAACAACCCTTTTTTAGTTGATTTCCTGCAAAATATTCACCAACAAGAGTAGAATCATGACTTGAAAGAATATGAACAAATAATGACTAAAATAGATGCATGCAATGCCAAAATGACTCAAAATCATGCCTAATGCAGGCCCTAAAATATGTTGTAAAATGCATGCATCACTATTCTACCACGAACTGAAATGAAGGAGAGAAATATTTTATGCAAAAGTTAGATGAACTAGAACTAAAACCTGAAAAGATAAGTGAGCAAATAATTTTGGTGTTTTTAGATTTTAGATAAACTGAAACAGAACCAATATGAAACAATATCAAATCACTCAAATAGGGAAAACAGTCGGGACATGGGAATTATTTTTTAATCCTACTTGCTAATGAACATGTGAAGCTCGTATAATGTTGACTTGAAACATTAAGGAATCAAACCTAACTACACTCGCAGTCAGGGCTTGAACCTAAATCCCTATAAGTTTCTCACATGACTCTCTCGAATGCCATGGATACCCTCTCTCCAATCTCTCATAGATACCCATGGAGCCTCTCGGATCCCCCACAAATACCTTAGACGAAGGGGTCAAGCCTCTGAGATCCTGATCCCTCGTAGATATGATATACAAAGATAAGAACTAGCTACTACTCAACATCAATGGAGAAGATTAAGCCTCTCGGATCCCAACCTTCCACCGAGGATGGAACATCAAATAGCTCACGACATTCAAACTCGAATGTGCAAAACGTTAATAATAAGAACCACAATCTATATGTTCCAAAATGGAATGGGTTGAGCCTCTCGGATCCGAACCTCCATGGAACATACAATTTGTGTGTCACATCATAAATATCAGCGAGTATACAAAGCACATAACAAAAGGGAAGATTGGAAAGTTGAATGCAAACTCAAATGTATTAAAAGATAAGTTCATATAACAAGTAGGTGTTCTCAAATCATCCCATGTCCAGACCTAATCATTTAGCCTCTAAAAGCCATCAAACACATCACATACATGATAATACAAGAGTTCACCATTGGGGATTAATACAAGTAAGAATCACAAAACATAAACCAATGATACTCTCCAAATCTCAGTGTCGAAGACCTCCTTCTTCAGCTCTGGTTCTCTTCTCTTCTTAGCAATGACAGCAGCTCCACTCGATGCTTCCTGCCGGATGCAGAACGAATGCCCCCTTCTTCTTCATTTTTGCCCTTTTATCCTTCTCCTCTTGCCCAATCCTTGAATGCCACTTGTCACATTTACATCCCTGTCAATATTCTCTGAAAACTACCCAAGAACCTTCCTCATTTGGACCACCAAAGCTGGCAGAGGAATCTGCAGATTTTGTTTCGTGTTTTGTCTTCTAGCAGCTTTTGGTAGGTAGTGGCAGCAAATACCCCCAGGTCTAGTCTTCAGCGTAGGTACCCCCATATATAGTTTCCAGCACACGTGTTGGCAGGCCTTGGGTAAATACCTGCAGGAAATCAAGCGTAAATCATTCAAGACTTTACAAAAAAAGGTCGTGGGGGTAAAAATGTGCGTTTATGTCCAGGGAATTTCAAAAGATGCAAAGGACATAAAAAGATGTGGCAATATATGTAAATGAAGCATAATTTCGTGAAAGAGTGTAGTCTTTGCAAAAGAAAATAAGGGGTAAATTCCTTGTCATCAAATACCTATGAGCAAGTTATAAAATATTAATATAAAAATTACCCAAAATATAAATTATGTCATTTTGTGTTTTTTAATGGATATTTAATTTAAATATCATGATTTATTTGAAAAATATTTTCATATTTTTTCGTTTGAGTGAATATGTTAACTTTCTCTTTTTCAATGAAGTTCAGAAGAGAATATGATTATGTGATGTATACGTGCACATAATTTCTAAATTTAAATCATAAACAAATAAATTAGGTTGTGTTAGTTTTATGATCTGCCATACATGCATACATACATTTATATAATTATTATTTTATTTATATGATATTAATGAATGTGTAAAACACATTCTTATAAAGTCATCTGCAATATGTCTCACACATTGTTCCTTACTTTTATGTATTTGGCCAATTATAACTCCAAAGGTTCTTGAAAATGCTCAAATAATTGTGTTATTGTAACTTCCTTAGAAGCACACTCTGTCACATGACAAAATGATCTCCTAGGACGCTAATGCATCTATGTAATGCTCTTACTATATAGTTGAATATTTGACCAGTTAATAATAATGTAGAATAATATAAACTTTATCATCAATTTTGGAAGTCTTACATCAATATATAATGTCTCCTAACATATATGATATTGCTATTATAACTCATCAAGATTTAAATAAAAGAGACCCATAAACCAAGGATCATTATTCATATGCAACTACATCCATCACGAGCATTCATCACCATCCATGTCACTATCATCTATGTATACCCTTGACCTAAAAATCTAAAATAGGGAGGCAATTCTCTCCTGATCTATGATGCTCAATATGTAAGCATAATAATCACGTAGATATGATAATTCTTAATGTAATGAATCACAATATAAATGAACAATACAATGAAGAATCGAATATACAATTGATCATGACTATTATCTTGATATTATAAGGCCAAACAATGAGGAATAATTCAACATCCATCATAACATTTTCTTTATGCAATTAGCCCAAACAAATAAGGAATAATCTTGGACCAATGCTAAACATTATCTCTTTGCAATGAAGCCAACTATAAGAAATACTCCTAGGCCAATAGTAATCTTTACTTATCATAAATTCAATCAATGAGGATTAAATTCAATGTCAATGACAATGATAGTCATCTTACTATGCAATACATCTTCATTTATCTTACTTTGTAAGTAATATTTTACAAGGCTTTGTTTTTTCTATGCAATGCTTTGATTCAATATTTTAGTTTAATACAATGTTCTAAGTCAATGCTCTGGTTTAATACTTTGATTCAATACAATACTCCGATTTTAACATATTTTATATCTTATCTTTGTCTTATCCCATTAGCGATTTTGAGTTGGTGGTGCAATGATTAATTTGAGATAATGTTCATGAACTTTTAGGAGGTGCGCCCATATAATGGTCGGTGGTGGTGCACAAACCACGCACAATAGATTCCCGCAAGGAGAGTATTCTCGAGAATCCTCTTTATTGCATAGCGAAGAGAAGGTCATACAACAGGAACTTAGTAGCTTCGCCGCAGCTACACTACTAGTCCTTAACAATGCAATGACTCCTAACAAAGCAATGCATGACGACCTCAAATTTGATTAACCTATCTTGTTTAATTATTATCTTCCCACAATATTAGTCCTTATCATCACATCGTCTAGAATTTTCAATACAATATAAAAACATATTACCACAATCAGCCTTACAGACATAGGTCGTGTATGATCTAAACGTGGGTCGTGTTCTGTGGCATGAGTCACCTCAACATACTACTAAAAGAAAATTTGAATTTTGCGGCAAAATATTAGGGCAATCTAATAAACCTCCCAATTGGGATTATCTTTAAAGATCACCTCACGTTGAGGCGGTCTACAAAATCACCTCATCTGGGATGATCTGAAAAGATCACTCGATTGGGGTGGTTTCAGATTGCCTCAATTGGGGTGGTCTAGGTGGACCACCATAAAATCTTATATTTTAGAGCGGTCCACATGGACTGCCTCAAATAACAAAATAGCGCTCCCCTCGACGTGTACATTTTCTCTTTTATCTCATCATTTACTGATTGTTTTCTCTCCTCATTGTACTCTCCGACGATGACGAAGACAAGTCGCGACGGATCTCCTCCAATCTCTTCTCTTCGTAAGGCAAGATCTCCTCCGATCTCTTCTCCTCTCCTATTCTCCTCCTCTCCTCCTTCTTTGGCATCGATTTGGCATGGACCCATTCTCCTCCTTCTCCAGCGGCGATCTCGATGGCATGAATTTGCTAAATCGGTGCCGATCTGGCATGGATATGTAGGTGCGGCGCCACCTGCTGCATAGGGGTAGCCGCGCCTGCGCCTGCGGCATGGGTGCGGTAGTGCTTACTGCATGGGCGCGCCTGTGTCTATTGTATGGGTAGGGTCGTGGCTGCATAATTTTTTAAATAATTATATATTGATAGAGAAGTAGAGAATTAGTAATGTTTTAATACTTGTTTGATTCAAATTTTACAGGGAATTTTGATAGATTTGCTATATAGTTGATTTTGTTCATAGAGCATAATATATAAAATTTTACTTTCTTAAATGTTTAATATTCATTTCCTTATTTCATTAGAAATTGAATATATTGAATCATTTTGGTTTCAAAACAATGTAATTTTAGACGATTGAAAAATATTTCAAAATTTAGTTATTTTTAAATATATTGTAGAAAAAATGTTTCCTCTAAAAAATCGTCGTTAGATGTACAATAGGACTAATTTTGTTCGTAAAGGATTTACTGTAAAATTTTTAAATGGGTTGATAATTTTATTAACTCTGTTTAGTAGTCATTTCAATACTTACGTGAAGTAATAATTAGATGTCCCTATCTAACATATTGTAGCATCAAAATTCAGACGATCAAAATTGTTAAACTTCATTTATATAGAAAAGAAATTAAATCAAATGGTATTGGACTAAATTTGGAGAAGAACCAATTGTCGACAATAATAATGACGTTCATATATTGAGAGAAGATGATGTTGTTCAAAGATATTAAAATTTGGTTAACGATATTGCTACAACAAAATAGGGAGATGTTAGAAATCATAATGACTGCCAAGACCAAAAGAGTTTTATGATTTACTTTATGTTTCGACTTAACCTTTATAGTGAGGTTGTGAAACTCATTTTGAATTATTATTAGCCGTCAGAATGTTAAGTCTCAAATCATATCATAATGTATCACATACATGGTTTGATGTATTTATGCAAATATTGAAAGATGTGACACCAAGTGATGCACGAATCTCATTGAATTATTATCAAACAAGAAGACCTATTTATAAACAATCCAAAAAGATTAATTATTATCTCAACGGATGCATGTTAGTTTATGATTCTGACTATGATTTGAGATATGCAAGTTTTATGGTGTTGAAAGATATAAATCTTCTAACATCGGAAATAAATGTAACAACGAAATTCCAAACAAAAAGATGTATTATTTACCTCTATCCCAAGATTGAAGAGATTGTATTCCTCAATTGGTCCATAATCACAAATGAAATGACATGCTCAACACAATACCAAAGGTTATGTTTCATCCATCCAATGGTGAAGCATTGAAACATTTTTTATCGACTACATCTAGAATTCTTGTTTGATTCTAGAAACATAATACTTGGCTTTTGTGCAGACGATTTTACTCTATACAATCAATCGTCATCTCCTTATTCTTGTTAGCATGTGATAACTACCCCATATAATTTACTTTCGGGAGTATGTGTGATAGTTTCATATATGTTTTTGACTTGCATTATTACTGATCCTGATAATCCAAAACATAAGATATTATTTGTAGTATTTAATTGATGAGCTAAAAGAATTATGGAATAATATTTTCACATATGATATGTCGAGTAAACAAAATTTTATCATGAAAGAAGCACTTATGTGGATAATTAATGATTTTTCTGCATATGGAATGTTATCGAGATGGATGATCACAGATAAGTTAGCATGTTCATATTGTATGAATGAATCAAATGCATTCACTTTAAATAGTAGAGGTAAAAATTTATGGTTTGATTGTTATCGTTAATTTCTATTGATTGATCACTCATTTCGAAGAAATAAAAATGTCTTTAGTAAAAATAAGATTTTTCAAGATTGGTCGATACCAAGATTGAGCCGACATGACGTGAGTGATGTTGTCAATTGTCTATGTAAACTTACTGAAAACTCATCAATAAAACATCAAGAATATGATGTTACTCATAATTGAACTAAGCAAAATGTGTTTTGGGACATGTCACATTGGGAATACAACTTGTTATGCATATTGAAAAAAATATGTTTGATAATACGCCATAATCTAGATGTTATGCATATTGAAAAAGATATGTTTGATAATATACTTAACACGGTTATGGATGTCACAGGTAAGACAAATGATAATATTAAACTAAGATTCGATTTGAAAGAATATCATCGATGTGAAGAGTTAAATCTCATTACTTTATCAAATGATAAGGTAGTAAAACCAAAGATGAATTATACTTTACAAAATAAGAGAAGAAAAATGTTTTCCAATGAGTACAAAAATTAAAAATTCTAGATGTTTATGCATCAAACTTGACTAGCTAGATTTGTTTATATGATCCAATTACATTTGTTTGGGATGAAGAGTCATGATTGTCATTTATTCATGGAGACCTTTCTTCCGATAGCATTTTTTAGCTTACCAGATAAAATATGAAAGCCTTTTACTAATTGAATCTATTTTTTAAAGATTTATATTCAACAACTCTAATGATGGATAACATGAAACAACTAGAACAAAATATTCCTAATATATTATGCAAAATAGAAAGAATCATTCCAACAATGTTTCTTGATTTGATGGAATATTTGTCAATTCATTTGCCATACGAAGCTCAAGTAGATGGAACAATCCAGTATAAATGGATGTATTCGTTTGAAAGGTGTATAAATGGATGTATTCGTTTGAAAGGTATATTAATAAGTTAAAAAAATGATTAAAAACAAAACACGAGTTAAAGGATCAATATGTGAAGCTTATTTAAATCAAGAGATATTATATTTTTGTTCATATTACTTTAAACCTCATGTTACATATGCAAGAACAAGAGTTAGGCATAATAATAAAATTGTCAAAGAAACATCATATGAACATACATTGTCAGTTTTCAAACAACATGGTTGAGCTTACGGTGAACCAAAAGAACGTTAGCTAAATGATGTAGAATTAAAGTCCACAACAAATCATATTTTGTTGAATTGTGAAGAAGTACAATGTTACATTAAGTGAGTAAACTTATTTGATTATTATATATATTTTATATGATTTATGTTTGTTATAAAATTAATTAAAAAATATGCATTTGTTCAATATTATAATATTTCTGAAGATCAAGTGCAAGAAAGATTGAGGAAGATTTCCCATAATGATTTGGAAATTATGTAAGTATTGATTCGTTTATTTTCGTATGATATTCATTTAATAACTATTTTTTTATTAGGTGCACAATTCAATGACGAATAGATACTTACATGATTTAATCTGGTCCTAGTCGACATGTAAGAACTTGACCTATTTATTTCATTAATAGATATAGGTTTCACACAGAATGTTGGTTTCATTTAAAGAAAACAATCAATAGTGGTGTGTGTGTGTGTGTGTGTTAAAGGTTCTACTGATGGGAAAAATGAAAATAAATATTATGACATTCTAAAGGATGTTATCGAATATATGTGGTTCAATTCAAATATGGGTAGAGGTATAAGGATACATAAAGATTTCAAATTTGTTGAAGTTCTTCACACTAGACAATATGGGAGGTTTGATCCTTTTATTATTCATATGTGAGTCAGATAAGTGTATTATATGAATTATCCTAGGAAATTTAAGAATAAAATCAAATAGTAGGTGGTAATAAAAACTAAAGCAAGAAGTCGAGTGAAAATTGAAAGTGATTTAGAAGTGACATTTCAAGATGATTCGATGACTTCTATAATATTTATCACAAACTTCAAACTTATTGAAGATTTCCATTACAAAAATAATTTGCGTGATGAAGTTAAAATTGAAGATGTTGATATCAATGAAGAAGATGACATAGAAGATAAATACGAAACTTCATCCTCTTCAATTAGTGAACATGAAAAACAATGACTCCGATGATGCTATTATATAATATTGTTTATTATGTTAATGTCTGTTATATTTTTATTATATTTTATCATGAAAGTGATTGTAATATTACGATTTATGTTTAATGACTAGTAGTTTATGATAAATCCACACAATGACATACTTGATTCATCTGACACATCGTTCTCTTTATCTTCACGTGAGTGATATATTTCGAGATATTATTTCTTTTTTCTTACAAAATTTAATATTCATCTTTTAAACAAAAATATTATTTATTATTCTTAAGAGCCTCTAGATATTATGATTGATTCTTCAATTATTAATATCAGTCGTCTTTGACTTTAATTGAAGAAATTGATGATGCAACACAACTTGCAAATCCAATTCAGGTAATTTTTAGTCTATACATTTATTACAATGCTTCTTTTAGTTTATCATTTTTTCCTAAAACTAATAAGCTTCTTTTCACATATATTTTTTGAATATATAAACTAATATTTTTGTTTGCAAATGTTTCCTTCTAGAAAAGGGAAGGAAACAATTTATTTCATCACATCCACATAACTTTTAGGATATTTCAGAGGTGTTCAAAGACATCAATCGATGAAAAGTCATCCCCATCTATTGTCAATGCAACATCCTCATCTATTGCAAATGTTGAAACTCAAATGCGAGAGTCCACACAAGATGTTTATACATCATATGTGTCAAATAAAATATATTTGGAACCAGATGGACATAAGGGTAAGTATTTGGTCTCATTTTGAATTTAAACATCATATGTGTATTATCACTTATTAACTCTCAAATTTGTAGGTTTGTGCTATCTAAATCTGCGGCCATTACTTTCACTCGAGTCATTCATCACAGATATGATCATAGCTAGTTGACTTGGAAAGAAATACCAAAAGCAACGAAACAATATTTCCAGAGTTTCAAGTTTGCATTTTTTTTTTGCATAATGTGATTGTAAAAAAATATATATTTAATTTTAATATATTTTTATATGATTTCAAGAGTCTGTTTGGTGCGACACTGAGTACAATGACCTAATGTATAAGGCTTTCAACACTCGTTGCTCCAAGAGGTTATCATCCTTTTTAGCCACGACACGAAGAGATGAAGAAAAACCTACTTGGATCAGCAATCGAGTTGACTGAATTGTGTACCAAGTGTACTACTAAGAGCTATAAGGCAAAATGTGAAAGGGCGAAGAAAATTTACGAATTTGATCAAGACGTTTGTTTGCACTATGGTGGTTGTATATTTAGAATCACTACTACAAAAAAATAGTAAGTTAAATTTCATTTTAAAAAAATGTTATAGTATTTAGCTTTTAGTAATATTTTTTTTTTGCAGGAGAAGGAGTTCGGTAGAGAATCTACTAATGATGAAATATTTTTATGCCCATATGAAGAAGGATAACACATGGAGTTCATATTTTACCAAAAAAATATATGTAAGAATTTTTTTATATCACTTGTCTTTTAAATAACATTTTTTTTTAACTTTCTCTAATTAGTTTAATTTATTACAAGAGGAATTTAAAACTAAAGAAACTTCACATTTCACTCAGTGTACTCAAGATGAAGTTACCTCGATAAGTAATAGAGAACTTTGGACTCAACATTTTGACATCAACAATGAACATGCTTACAAATTTGGATCTTTTGTTGGTTATTCTAATTCTCATCCTCCCACGAAAATAATCGAGACCATCCACTGCATAAAAGATAGAGTCCCTTCTGTATTAATTGCAAGAGAATAAACAACAATTGAAAAAGATTTAACAACAATCGTGACAGAAGGACGAAGTTGAAAACAAATGAAAGGGAGAATAAAAAATAATGAAAGAAGTCACCATAAGAAACAAAAGCAATTCAAAGCGATATGAAGTTTATGATGAATAAAAATCGTCAATAAGCTATTAAGGATGGAGGAGGAGGAGGACAACGACAAGGATTTGTGATATATATAGTCAAATTTATGAAGCTAAGTTACTTCATTGCAGTGTTTGTTTCTTTCAATGAAAATATATGATATTAAGTTTTCTTCTGCAGATATGTGACATGCTTCATACCAATTAGTGAATTATTTGCATCAAGTCTTTGGTAAGACTATTAAGTTGTCATTTATGGTTGCATTTTTTAGATGTTATGTTTGCTTAATAGAAACTTGTTAATATTTTTTTCGAGAACTTGTCAAAACATGCTTTCAGTTGTAACTCGTTTCTTCATTGCAGTTGACACACTTTACAGTTTTGGGATCTCTATGAAAGAGGAGGAGGAGGATGACAATGATGAGACAATGAGGAGGAGGATTATGTTGGTAAAAAAACCAAGGACAAAAAAGTTATAAAAATTGTGTGATGTGTATTGTATTTAGTTTGTCAAATTATATTATGTGAATTTAGTTTGTGATATGGATTGTATTTCTGGGGATAATATTTTATTTTTTTTCCCTTTTTTGAGGTGATCGTGTGGACCGCCTAAGTTGAGGCGGTCATTGAGACCATCTCAATTGATGCGGTCTTGAAAGGTCAGCTCAAATACCTATACAATCACGTTTTCATTGGCTCTTCATTTTCGCTGCACCACAAATTTTAAATTTGAGGCTGTCCTATACATATATGAGGCTTCCTCAAATCTATATTTTTCTATAGCGTGCATTGCCAGATTCTGATCATTGACGTTGACATGTTAGATTTTGACATGGACTATGTACGTTCATACATTGAGAGAGTAAAAAGATTACTTTAAAGGAACACGAGGCGCGTTCATAGGCCGCATCGAGGATACTTCTTTCTGACTCGGATCGTGCCTTAATCAACAAGTATTAAAATAACCTGAAACACGATCTACGAATTCGAGATGACGCGGACCATATTCGGTATCACCTAGGCTAAGTTACATTATTGACATAGTCTTAGAGTTTTAGCCTTACAAATATGGGTCATACCCGAGGGGAACAAGTCTGTGTCTGAGGGGAACATGGTCCGTGTTTAACCGATTGGTCGTGACTTCTCGTACTTTTGATGTATTAAATCCAAGATCCCATGTAGAAGTTATAATATAGTCATGGCCGAATCATACTAGTATCTAGAGAGCTAAACAAAAATTTAAAAGTCATATCCATGATGATAAACTATTTGGATTAAAGTTGAAAACCTAGCATGCTTCATTTATATAAGAAATTCATATCTATGAGGGATTTTCTTAGGAATAATCAGTGTTGCATCTCTTAATGTTTCTCCTCTTCATCTCCTAATCCTCTTCTCCTATGCTTGTGTTCTTGCTAATTGTTGTTGCCCTCTCGTTGATGTCCTTTGAAATATACATATAAATACGTGTGTGTGTGTGTTGTGTGTGTGTGTGGAGGGAGGGAGAGAGAGAGAGAGAGAGAGAGAGAGAGAGAGAGAGAGAGAGAGAGAGAGAGA